>QXTE01000040.1:4839962-4972428 GCA_003942145.1 Platysternon megacephalum | reverse complement strand
CCCCCCCCCCCCCCCCCCCCCCCCCCCCCCCCCCCAGTAGAGCTTGTCAAAAAAATTTCAATGTAGTTTTTCATCGAAAAATGCAATTTGGTCAAAAGCAAAGTGTGTTGTGAGAACATGTCAATTTCAACTACATTTTCAACCAAAAAATCAAAACGAATCATTTTGACTTTCTTGTTTCGTATTGATAAGGTTAAATGTTTCATTTCAACTTCCTTATTTCAATTCATTTTGTTTTGACTTTTCAGTTATGTTAAAATATTAATATAAAGACCCAGTTAAATCTACATATTAGGTTTAATTTATATCATGTAATGTTTCAACATTATCAAAATGAAACATTTTGACGTGATCCAAATGAAATAATTCGATATTTCCAAATCGAAGGTTTTTTTGGAATTTTTGTATCAGCTTTTCAGGAACAAAAACAAAATTTGAAATGTCCGAATTTCCAGCAGGATGAAAAATTCTGGTTTCCAACCATCGCCAGTAAATACCCAGTGCTTCAGAGGAAGTAGGAAAACTCTCAAAGATGCATCCAGCTAGTGCAATACTGTACTATTCCTTTTTGGCCATTGCTGGTAATCATCTCAGTAGTGGGGCGGAGGTTTGCTTCCCTTTGTATCTATGTTCTGCCTCCATAGCTGCATGTCTTATTTATGCTCAAGCTGTCATCTTTCTGCCTTTGTAACCTGCTCTTATAGTAACTCTTGTGCATCCCTTTTGAATTAAGCAAGAACATGAGAAAGGAGACCAGACCCCTTGTCACCATTGGTTTCTATGAGTTAGTTGGCAGCTTGCATTTGGGGTGACCAGATAGCAAGTGTGAAAAATCACTTTTATTTGCGGGGAGGGGTAATAGTTGCCTATATAAGACAAAGCTCCTAATATCGGGACAGTCCCAATAATATCAGGGCATCTGGTCACCCTACATGCATTCAACCCCTGAGAGTCAGAAACATTCTAGGCTGAATAATGTCACTTCTTTCAGAACCTCAGACAAACTATGGCCTAGGTCCTGCACTGGATCCATGTGGACAGACGCCTGCACCCATCCAGAGTCCCGCTGGCACTAGAAATGCTCTAGTTCAACCGCAAGTAGATGACGGTGGTGGAATCACTGGCTGGAATTCTGTGGCCTGTGCAGGAGCTCAGAATACACAATCCTAAGTGGGTCCCTTGGTGGCTTTATAATCTGTGAATCCCTGACTTTGGCAGAGCTGTGCATGGTGCAGGAGACTGCCCACATGCATCCAGTAGCTATGTTAATGTTCCCAAAATGTTGAGAGCCGAGACCCATTTTGGGATAGTAAAACCAATCACGCCCTCCTTCAATCTTGACATACTAGCCGGGCAGCACAAGGTCTATGGGCCAGTATTCTGCATCCCTCCAGCTAGTTCTTCATCTGCTTCCCCAGCCCCAAGAGTGCACCCCTTACCGTCGAAAATACTAGCTTAATGGCTGCATCTCATATATGTTCTTCTTGGAGGAGGAAGTATGGTCTATTGGTTAGGGTACTAGCCTGGGACTTGAGAGAACTGGGTTCCATTCCTTGCTCCCTTCCTGTGTGACCGTGGGCAAGTCCCTTAGTCTCTCGGAGCCTCAGTTTTCCCATCTGTATAATGGGGATAATGGCACTGTCCTTCCTCCCAGCAGCTTTGAGAGGATAAATACATTAAAGACTCTGAAATGCTCAGACACTATGGTAACAGCAGCTACAGAAGTACCTTAGCTAAAAAGGAGGCAGTGGAAGAAGGAAAATAACCTATAAAACTGCCATTATTTTCTAAATGGCTTTCAATCCAAGATTAATTTATGATCTCTCTTGCTAACAGGCCTAGAATAAGCAAGAAAACCTATGATGGCGGCTCTGCTGATTTGATGAATTTATACTTTCCAGCACGGCATACTCCCTGATTTACAACTGAGTAGGAAACCTTGAGATAAAAAAACAAAATGAAAAGAAGACTCGTGTTTTGGTTTCTTTTCTCCACCCCCGTGTGCCCTGTCAGGCCATTAATTCCATCAGAAAACACGGACGGTTTTTTTCCCTCCAAAAACTCTCAGCTGTTACAGGGAGACAGCTGCACCCTCTGGAACTAATTACAGCTGTCTGGGAGATTTAGGCCTTGATCGGTAACAACTTGAATATTGCTGCTAATTTTTAACACATACAGTTGGAAGATGTCATAATAGGCTGATATATGATAGAATCTTAAAAGTGCTACGGCACAGCTGCTGCTGCGCATCTGGCAGGATGAGTTGTAGAATATTGATTTAAGAAATAATGCTTATTATTTTTAGCCTTTCCCCCCTCCCTCCAAGGCCACATGATTTCATGGACTGAAGGCGGGCAGGGATGATAGAGTGTGTGTGCTTGCACAGAAAGGCAGGAGCATGCGTTATGCATGTGTCATTGTACTTATTGTTATGCATGTTGCAGCTAGTAGTTTGGTTTCCAGTGGGTTCCCTGTTTGGGTGGCTATGTTGAGCCTCTCATTTCAGTAGTCGTTACTGAGATACTGATTGATCTTCTACCATGCGGCCGTTTGGATTTTTAATTCTGGATGGTGTTACAGAGCGAATCTGACAGTGGTAGTCTGTTACTCCATGTTCTGCATTTTATGAACTGTTGTTGTCACTGGGATAAAATAACAGAGAGAGTTCTGCATCTCCCAAAGACCATGTCTGACTCACCTTAGCTGGCTCTAACCTGTGGCTTGCCGTTCATCTCATTATTTTGTCCTGGTGGTTTGATAAATTGCGGTTTTTTGGGGGATCTCTTAAAGGACATTACCTTTGCAAAACTGGATCCGATTGTTAGTCCGTGCACTCTGGTTTCCCACCTTTTGGCAGTAGTTAACACCTGATGCTTCAGAGAGAGGCGAAAATAACCCAGAACCATTATTCACTTGGTAAATCACGGAAAGCTATATTTGTAAGAAAGAATTTCCTTCTTGACCCCTGCAACTCTCAGCCCTGAAGCATGAGAGGTGATCAGCCTTTCCTTAGTATGTATAATCACCAACGTTGCTAGTCCCTTTTTAAAGTACGAGAAAGTACTGTATTTAGTTTCCTCATGACCTTAGTAGGGATTTTCTCCTTACTCTGGAGCAGTGAGCAAGGCTCATCCTTGCAGTCAATTTCTTGTGGTTAGAAGACGGCTTTGGGCGTTTCTAACCATCAGAGGCGTAAAGTTCTGGTACAGCCTTCCCAGGGGAGCTGTGGGGGGCAAAAAACCTAACAGCTTCACAGCTGAGCTTGATAAATTTATGGAGGGGACGGTTTGATGAGACTGCCGACTAGGGTGACCAGACAGCAAGTGTGAAAAATTGGAACAGAGGGTGGGGGGTAATAGGAGCCTATATAAGAAAAAGCCCCAAATATAGGGACTGTCCCTATAAAATCGGGACCTCTGGTCACCCTACTGCCGACAATAGCATGTGGCATCTGCAAGTAGCAAATATCCCCAGTGGCTGGAGATGGGACAGATGGGGAGGACTTTGAGTTACTACAGAATTCTTTCCTGGGGGTCTGGCTGGGGGGTCTTGCTGACAAGCTCAGGGTCCAACTCGTCACCATATTTGAGGTCAGGAAGGAATTTTCCCCCGGGTCAGATTGGTAAAGACTCTGGTTTTTTTCACCTTCCTCTGTAGCATGGGGCACAGGTCACTTACAGGTTTAAATTAGAGTAAATGGTGGGTTCTCTGTAACTTGAAGTCTTTAAATGAAGATTTGAGGACGTCAGTAACTCAGCCAGAGGTGAGGGGTCTGTTACAGGAGTGAGTGGGTGGGTTCTGTGGCCTGCAACGTGCAGGAGGTCAGATTAGCTGATCGGGGTGGTCCCTTCTGGCCGATAAGCCTATTGGTGGATCAGTGCCCCAGCTGTCGTCATCTCTTGTGTTTCTAACGTTACTAAGAAACGCATCCTTTTCCCTTGCGTTTCAAATGTGGCATATTCACTAGGCCAGATATTCTCTGAGGGCGAAGTGGATTAATAGACAAGGGTAGCATATTGAGCTTGCGCTCCCATATTTTTATGTTCCCTTTAAAAGCAGTAAGTGTGACCTGAAAATTCATTAATTAGAAAGCACAGCATGCCAGAAAGGGTAAGGATTTGGCAGGTGTAGAAGCCTGTGTATAGACTGAAGGGGCCATTGCTCCACCCAACCACAGAGTCTCCTGTGTCAAGCTTCTTCTGCCCGACTTCTCCCCGCTGCCAGGCCCTAGCAGAGGACAACACTGAGGAGACAGGTGGTGCCACCTCTAGGTCTAGGACAGGGGTCAGCAACCTTTCAGAAGTGGTGTGCTGAGTCTTCATTTATTCACTCTAATTTAAGGTTTTACGTGCCAGTCATACATTTTAACATTTTTAGAAGGTCTCTTTCTCTAAGTCTATAATATATAACTAAACTATTGGTGTATGAAAAGTAAACAAGGTTGTAAAAATGTTTAAGAAGCTTCATTTAAAATTAAATTAAAATGCAGAGCCTCCCGGACCGGTGGCCAGGACCTGGGCAGTGTGAGTGCCACTGAAAATCAGCTCACGTGCTGCCTTAGGCACGTGTGCCATAGGTTGCCTACCCCTGGTCTAGGACACATTCTCCCAGTTGAGGAGAGGAGGAGACACATGAAGACACATTCTCCCAGTTGAGGAGAGGAGGAGCTTTAAAGGGCGTCAGGTGGCTGACAAAGGAAGTCCCAGCTGACAGCTCTGAAATGAACGGCAAAGTTCTCAAAGTACCTGGCTGATATCCGTGACAGCTGGTTATTTGTCTAGCTGAACTTAGAGCTGCCATCAGCTGCATCCTTGAAGCTAGCAAGTTCCTTGAACCCAGATTGTTGGTTCCACGGAATCCACGAGCTCTACTGGTTTTGCCAGCAGAGCCGGTCATTTGTGTGAACCAAAACTATTGGTCTCAGAATTTGCAGTCTCTCCTGGGTCTCTCTCCAGAGCTCCTAAGTTCCAGGAACATTAGCTGTTTTTCTAATGGAACCTTAAAAGCCCATTGGCTTGTGTGAGTCTGATGCGTGAGAACTCCGGTAAAAAGAGCGATGGTCCTTGACGGTTTCAGTATCTGCAGGCACCGTGCACGTGTGAAACTTGGTTGAGTTACAAGCGCTGCAGGTCTGCATTTGAGGCTTGTAAACTCTGTGAGCCCTAACATGATGGACTCGGGGGTATTAATCCTTTTGCCATGTTACTGGAAGAACCTGTTCACTCTCTGAACCCTGCAAAGCATGAGTAACTCGCAATAATGAGTATTCATCCTACCAGAGGAGCTGGCAAATTCTGTAAACCCTGGAATGAGGCAACCAGCTAGATTATAAATCCAGCGCCTTACTGGAGTAGATTGGTCCTGTAGATTGGGGATTGGTCCTGTAGATTGGGGATTGGTCCTGCTTTGAGCAGGGGGTTGGACTAGATGATCTCCTGAGGTCCCTTCCAATCCTGATATTCTGTGATTCTATGATAACCACTGTGAGCCCTGAAACAGAGGATTCACAGTGCGTGTGAAGTCCAGCATCTTTTAGATCTGTGAGCCTGGAAGAGAGAGATTCACAGGTGTTACAGTTCCTGCTGTGTCGTCTCCACAGCATTTAAATTCAATGGCACTGAATTGGGGGGGACAGGTATAGCTCAGTGGTTTGAGCATTGGCCTGCTAAACCCAGGGTTGTGAGTTCAATCCTTGAGGGGGCTATTTAGGGATCTGGGGCAAAAATCTGTCTGGGGATTGGTCCTACTCTGAGCAGGGGTTTGGACTAGATGACCTCCTGAGGCCCCTTCCCACCCTGAACTTCTATGATTCTATGATAATGACTCTGGAGGTCCTACAGTATACTACTGCTTTAGCAGAAGAGCTTGTAAACTGCACAAAGGAAGAACTCAAGAGATTATTATACCCTACATTAGGGGGGATTTCCTCTGAAGTTTGTGGATCCTCAGGCATAGGCAGGCTAGTGCAGCCTCTGAAGTTTTAGCTGTGTAAAGGCCGTAGAGGGTCCTTAATGATCAGAATAATGCTTCCAGCTTGCTGACCTTGTAGACTCAAGAGACAATGTCAACTCTGTAATGCACAGTTTGGGTCAAGGAATTTAGTAGCTTTGCAGACACAGCCAGGAGAACTTTCAAGCTCTATAAAGTGAATAGTTTTGGTTTAAGGAGATTACAAACTCCAAAGTTACAGCCTGCAGAGTTTGTAAACTCTGTAAACCAACATGTCTGTTTCAAGAAAGGAGGGAAACTTCGCTGAGACACCTGGCTTAATTTCTGTGATCCATAAACCAGCATCTTCCAACCCTCCTCAATAAAGAATTGCTTGGTGCACCTGGGCTCATTATGGAAACACGTATAAAACAAATGTGAAGTTTTAAAGAGATACGTTAGCCACTCCCACAAAAAATAAAGACTTTATGAAAAGTGACAAATCACCATTTTTTTTGGCTTGTCCAATTGTTCTCAACATCCCTGGAGGGAAAAAAATCTCCTCTGGCCTAATAGTAAGCAGAAATTTCAATCAGAAATGTTTCTTTTCGTTTGGTTTTTGGGTTTTTTATTAAATGGGTAGGTTGGAATGAGGTTTATCATGCTTCATGCCTAACAACCTAAAGGCTGCATTCACTACAATGATAAAACTACATCTTCACCCATCATGGAACTCCCCTAGGGAAAATAAAACAATGGCCGGGTTTCCATTTGCTAACGAACAGCTTGGAATTTATCCTCCGAGATACCATATCGGAGGGATCTGTGTGGTTTTCTTCCGCCCATTTTAGTGACCATTAACAAATGATTATCAATGAGACCAAACTATTGCCCGTTGTCTATCTCTAACCCTGGAGTGTTTTGAAGGTACTCTCGGCCATATCCCATACCGCTATGGTATATCTATGCTAGATGGCAACATATCCTCTAGACTGGACAGAACCAGATCTGATCATGGTCCACTCATTCATTTTTAAATTCATCCCCTATGAAGGCAGGTGGTGATCTGTGGCTCATAACTGAGCACAAGTCTGAGGAGAGGAGCAGTGCAGAAACCAAGTGTTCATCATCTGGGAGGGGAGGGGCACTTGTTATCTTTCTTGGGGCACTCAGGATGGTACTGACTGGCTTCAGAAGAATCAGCCCACCTCTGCCAGAGTGAGAATTGCCGTAACCTGGTCACTTGGAAGGAGAGGGGAAGGTAGAGAGGAGGGAATGAGCAGGAGCAGTGCAGATCGAGCCCATCCCAAGGAGAGAGAAAAGGACAAGCTGGGATTTTCAACGCTGCCTAAGGGAGTTAGGCACTCAAACCCTTAGGTACCTTTGAGAGATCTCAGCCAGAAGGCATCTGGGCTGGAATTGTCAAAAGCCCCTCCATGACTTAGGAGTCCACCTCCTGTTGAGAGTTAGTGAGAACTGTGCTCCTAAATCACTTAACCTCTTTGGAAAATCCCACTCGTGTTGCCTGAGCCCAGATTAAGGTAGAGCTTTGGAGGAAGGGGGTGGGCTTGGCTGGTTTTTTTTTGTTGGTTTTGGAGAGGTTTTGCAGAGTTATTTAGACTCTCCGTTTAAGAGCTTGAAATGTATTCAGATGCAAGCTTTCTGCCACAAAAATGCAGCTTTAATTGTGTGCGGTTGCCTGAATGCTCACACGGTTCTAGTTTTACAGGCCGATCCCTTTGATAGCAAACGTTTTAATAGACAGACGACATATGGGAAAGATCATGCCACATCAGATGATAGATATTATTTAAACTGGGCAGGCCAGCCCATTTGAAAGGGATGGGGAAGTTTTCATTCCAAAGGGCTCACCCAACAGCCAGCATGTCTACGGGAAGGATGGCTTTGTAGTTAGAGCAATGAACGGGGGGACCCGGGAGCCCTCTCTGCCACAGGCTTCTTGTGTGACCTTGACCAAGTCACTCAATCTCTCTGTGACTCAGTTTCCCATATGTAAAAGGGATTATCATGATTTCCTGTCACGCAGGGATTTTGCAAAGATTGGTGTTTGTGGCATACTACCTAGTATTTTTTATTTATATTACAGTGGTGCCTAGAGACCCCATTCGAGATCAAGACCTCACTGTGCTAGATTCTGTGCAGACACAGTGTGTGAAATAGCCCCTCTCCCAAAAAGTTACCATCTGAACTGCCAAGACAGAGGGTGGGCGGGGAAAAGAGGTTCAGAGAGGGGAGGTAACTTGCCCACACTCACCCAGCAGGTCACTGACAGAGCCAGGACTCAACTCACACCTCTCCAGTGGCCTATCCACACTGTCTCCTGCAATGCAATGGTGACACAAGCCCCTTGCTCCATGCAGTCCATCCCAGTGCTTGTGGGATAAACTCTTCTAGGCTGATGTTTTTTTCCAGCCCCGTTTTGGAGATCTGATCTGCTGGTATTTGCTGCAGCTTCCCCGAGAGAAATCGCACAAGAGTGGTCAGCGAAGGGGCCAGCTGGATTAATGGCAGCTGGAAACACAGCACCCTGCCCTGGCTGGCCAGTACCAAACAATTAAGGCTATTCTGGAAGATGGATATGTTTCAGAATCAAAAAAGCAATCAAGCAGCACAACTTTCACATCGATAAGTATCTCAGACAGGAGCCGGCAGGCTACCTGAGCTCATGTAAACTTAGATGGTTAGTAATGTTCTAATTATTAACAGGAAATTTTCTGCTCCTGCGAAGTAAACACTCTGGGAGTAACACTTCAGCCCCCAGTTGACTTTTACCAGCTTTAAAAAAAAAAAACAAAACCCAAACTCTCCTGAATATAATTAAAACAGCAGCTGCGGGTTAGCATTTACAATGATACAACCCAGGTTTCTGTGCGACAGCAAACGCGACCCAATCTGCAGCACTGAGCGTGAGGAGTGGTGAATATTTTACCTATTAAAAGCAATTACCCAGGAGCCTCCCACTGAAGTGTGCAGAGCCAGGGCCCCACTCAGACCCCTGCAAGGCACACCATCAGTTATAGCGCAGCCCGGTTCGGCGTGACTGGACGTGAGGTTCGCCGGGTCTGCGGGGTGTGGAATGGCCTCCGCCTCTGAGCTGCTAGCCAGCAACCGTGCTAGGACTGTGTGCATTATCATATACACCCGGTGGAGATAAACACCACAGGAAGTACCGCCTCGGATAGCCAGACTGACAGCTTCCCTTGGGCCCCTGATTGGTCCAAGCGCCCTATTTAAGCCCAGGAGTTCCAGGAAGTGTCTGTGCCACAAGGTGGACTCCCCTGCCAGTAGTTGTGATGGTCCTGCTGCTTCTCAGCTCGCTCTTGGACTCCTGACCTTTGGTTCTGACCGCCCTGCTCCGACCGCTAAGCCTGACTGCTCAAGCCCCCGTCGTGACACTGGATGGGTGACATCCTAAAGGGCCGGCATTGGGGGATTTGAGGAAGAGGCGGGAGTGGTGTGGGCCGCTTCAGAGAATTCCACTTTAGATAAGACCCTAGTGTCCAACTTTCCAAGCATCCAACTTAAGCAAAGCCTGTTGCTCTGCAATCTTACAAGGTCTATTTTGCATTGTGTAAAAGGAACCTCTTCGATGCGTAAGGCCTTGTAAACACGTATGTGACGGGAGCCTTTAAGGGCTGCATCCTACCCTTTGGTGTGCAGAGATGCGGGAGGCTCTTTCTGCAGTGAGGGGAGGCATGTTCTGGGGTGAACAGACAGGGAGACACCTCCCCAGCTTGAAGAGTTCACGATCTAACATCGGGAGCTATAACTGCAGCACGTGTACAAGTACCTGAGCTAGCTTTGATCTAGCTAGCTCGAGTGACAATAGCAATGAAGCTCACCCAGGACCCCGGGTACAAACCTGAGCGGCCACCATCCATGCTGCTATTACTTGAGCTAGCTTGGGTACGTCTCTATGGGCTGCAATCACGCCTCCTGATGACCGTGTAGACATACCCTAAATGAAGAGGTGGCATGTGAGTGTAAAAAAAAAGTGAGTGAGGACGGGAAGGCGAGGTCCAGCAATGATGGGCCTGCAGGGTTGCATGGACTCACTAGGTGCAATGTGGCAGATTTGGGGCCAGATTTTCCAGGCCGCTAAGCCACTTTGCGCCCTGTGAGCAGTGCAAAGCCGCCTCAAACTGGCCAGAGATGGGCAATGAAGAATTCACCCTGTGCTAGGGAGCTCTCTGCCAATGGATCGTGGCAAGTGCAGCTCTACTGTGTCCTGTTCCAGCCACCCGCCTCCCAGCGTAAGCGGAAGGAGGTGACATGACATAGGTGGGGCGGTGAAGGAAGGTGGCGTGGTGGAGCTCCATTCCACCTGATCTTCCCCTGGCATAAGGACCTTGTGTCAGTGGCATAAGTTAGAGCTGCCCCTGGGTTGCTCTAACATGCAATGGGCTTGGCCCTCCCTGAATCAGGGAGTTGCAACCAGCTCCTTATGCTGCCCCACACATGCACACAAACGTACGTGCTCGCTCGCTCTCAAACAGAGCAGAGAACCAAGGTCTTCGGTTGTGTTTTGTTCTTTTTTTTTCTTTTTTTTTAAGTTAGAAAAATAAACAAGAGAGACTGATATTGGCAAACCATGGTGGCCAGCTACAGAGATAGGTATTATTGATAGCTACATGTTGCTGTTATATTTTTTTAATAGGAGCATTTATTTATTGCCCATTGCCTGGCACCCGGGCACCAATCAAGGCTTAAGCTGAGCCGTTCAAGGCTTGATCACCGCACACCCTGTCTCTTAAATTAAGCTAGGTTCCTTCTCGGTCTTTTGCTGCAAACTGAGCTTCATGTTTGAGTGCCTTGGATCTAGAGTGAACACACCATAGTGAAAGCTGAATGGCAAATATATAGCAGCCTTCTTGATTGCTTTAGCAGTAGGAACTGACTTTATAGCAGCCCAAGACCCAGCGATAGGAACAGGCAGCTGCCCTGCTCAGTAGCAAGGTTTGTATTTTAGTAGTGAAGCAAAGCAGTTTTAAATGAGCATTGACATGCCTTTGACGTTTTTTATTGCCGGTTATTTTATGAACTTATCCAGCAAATACTGTCATGCACTCTGCAAATAGGGACTTCCACTCCGAAGGGCTGTGGGGTTGTTCTCTCTCTTGTCAGCATGCCCTATATCAATGGGTGGGAGAAAGGGGTTTGTATAAACCAAAACTCTAGAACAAAATGCCCTGTGCAGCCTCCAAATGTGTTTCGCTTGACTGATGAATACTTCTTTCCGCACTTTTAAAAAATCTCCTTTTCCATCAACTGCCAGGGCGGTCAGAAAACAGATGCGCTCTTAGCCTCTCTAATAAGCTGTGGAGCAAAAGAAACAGGAGTTGGTGGGGTTAGGGTGAAGGGATGCTTGGGGGCTGTTGTCATGAAACGTTTTCATTGATGAGAATAACTTGGGGGAATCAACCGAAAGTTCCTTGTTTTCATCGCAAACTGTTTTCTTGAGGAGGAAAAAGAATCAGTGTTTTATAGCATGACTCCAAGGGTACGTGTCCGCCCAGGTTGAGCAAGGTCACTAGAAAGAAGAGTAGCCATGGTGGTGGGACAGGCTAGCTGCCCAACTATGTACCTCGGGTTTTAGACGGGGTGATACTCAAGGCAGCTACCCTGTCCTTCTGCTCACATTGCCAATGCTACATGTCTCTTTTTATCACACTCGCTCGGTCAGAGCTAGTACTAGTGTGTCCACCGGCGCTGGAAATCACAGCTCCAGCTCCAGTGTAGCCTACTCTATGGCAGATGTTCTGCAACTCAGGTCCATTGAGCACTGGCTGGTTAGAAGGTGGTGGCTCCTCCTCCTAACTTGCACTGAAAGGAGCTAAAAATAGATCGCTACTTTCCTAACGTTGCTTTACCATGTAAGCAACTTCTGCAGTTGCCGCGTGGATCGTCTGTGATTGTGCATAGCAGAGAAGGAGCTCGGTGTGACTGTGAATGGGAAAGGAAGAGGAGACAGGGCAATGGCAAATAGAAGGGAAGGTAGAAGCCCAGCAATGTGAATTGGACAGGAAGTGTCCTCAGGACAATCTCTGTATTTAGCTGTGGTCCACACTGTGAAGGCTTTTGAGAACCGTTGCTCTGGGGGATTATGAATGGGATCTGGGGCCTTTCTCCTCTAGGTCCTCACTGCCTAGGTTGGATCCAAAGCCATTGCTTCCTGATGGATATTGGTGGGGCTTGGGCCAGGTCCTAGAAGACAAGTGTCCGCATTGCAAACATCACTGTGGCAGTGTTGGCACCGTGTAACTATATTTTCCTCGAATCTCCTTCTAACTGCCCTGTCTGCTTTATTTTATTCCAAGGTGGATCAGAGGAGAGCACTTCAGGTACAAATTTAGCCAACCTGGAGGCAAACATGCCAGCGAAGGGAAATGGTGGATTCGAAAGAGAATCGGGCCGTACTTTCCACCTGTCAATCTCCAGGGGCTGCAGAAGTTTTACGAAGCGAGGGACTGGCCATACCCAAAGCAGAATTAACAAGAGGAGAGTAATAAACATTGACCAAGAACAACCAGTGTCCTGAGAGTTTATTATTCTCCCTTCCAATGTTTTTTTTAAATGTGTCTTTTTAATACTCATTTTTTACTAAAGTCATCAAGCCCGGGTGTCTGTCTCCTATGTCTGTCTGTTTGTGCCTATCTTTCTGTTTCTGTCTGCCCAGCCTTCTTTCTATCTCTCTTCCTATCTACACATCTACCTGTCTAATTATTTGACCTGTTTTATCTAGCTGCTCCGTTGGAAGTAATCCAACCAAACGGCCCGCTCGAAAGCTAAACCAGATTTTGAACAAATAGAGATTTGGAGGGATAATGGCAGTTTCAGATTGGCGACAGACATTTGAGAATTTCTGTATAATGGGCCATGTAATTCTGATGACTGTGGAATGTGGGTTTATCTAAAATCCAGGCATGTGAAACACACACACACATACACACCCAAAATGACACAATTTTAATATTATCTGAAGAGAAAATTCCACCCGCTTTTTCACATCTCTCTACTTGGCAAAGTGTCAGGGCCAAATTCTACGCTGTTATACTGGTTTAAATCCTGATCGCTACCTCCGTAACTGAGGACAGAATTTAATCTTAAAACTATGTAACACATGTATTAGAAAGATTTCAGTACAGAGGCAGTAAGTGATACCGAGTGAGGTGTAATTCCAGTGTCAGTTGACGGTTTTGGTATTCTCTCATATACCAATTACAATGGACATATGTGCAATATTTCCAGAGGTTTTCCTGTGGAGCACTGTTGTTCTAAATAATCCAACTTCCCTGCCTGGAGTGAGCTCTCTTAGCTAACCGTCAGCTTGCCCCCAACTTAATATAGACCACACTGCATTCTTGTTTGGCCTGGGCATAGGGTTAGAAAGATGGAAGCTTTTAAATCCTGAGAAGGCTTAAGTGTTTTCCTTCAAAAGGGGCTTCTGCTGACTCTTGACTTCCTAGTGGGAGGACTCCAGACATTTTGCTGCAATACTATATATTCATAGACTCATAGACTTTAAGGTCAGAAGGGACCATTATGATCATCTAGTCTGACCTCCCGCATGATGCAGGCCACAAAAGCCGACCCACCCACTCCTGGAATAATTCTCTCCCTTGACTCAGCTGTTGAAGTCCCCAAATCATGATTTAAAGACTTCAAGTTGCAGATAATCCTCCAGCAAGCGACCCCTGCCCCATGCTGCGGAGGAAGGCGAAAAACCTCCAGGGCCTCTGCCAATCTACCCTGGAGGAAAATTCCTTCCCGACCCCAAATATGGCGATCGGCTGAGCCCCGAGCATGCGGGCAAGACTCTCCAGCCAGACACTCAGGAAAAAGTTCTCTGTAGTAACTTTTAATACAAGGGGAACTGTAATATTTCCTTCAGCACTTGCTAGTTCTGCACAGGTTTTCTTCCTCTGAGCAAAAGTCTAGTCCTCTGAAGGATAAGTTTATTAACCCCATTGGAGGTATAAAACCAACAGCCTGAGATAATAACACAGAAGATAATCTTATATTGGATTTTCTCACTAAAGATAATCCTGTCATGGAACACTCTTCACACTCTCTACAAGAACTCCCATCTTAACTATTCTCGAGATGCTTTGAAGGCACAGAGGGGTGATTTTTGCCCTTCCATCATAGGGGTCTGCAGTCCCTACCTCTTGTCCATTATACCCTTTGTGTTAATGCCTGATGCTTCTGCTCTGTTCTCCTATATCATGGCTGGTCTGAAACTGAGCTGAAAAAAAAAGATCCATTTTAGTTCAATCAGAAGTTATGGGCTTAATGCACGAAACACTAGGTGAAGTTCTCCAGCCTGTGTTATGCAGGAGGGTCAGCCTAGATGATCATAATGATGCCTTCTGGCCTGGGAATCTCGGGTTCTTTGAAAGGGCTGGTGGATTTCCTACTCTCTAAGTGTGACATTGACTCCCCCACTCACGTATTTAACACCATGACGACTTCAGGTAGCTTGGCCAGGACAGATGGGGAGGAGGGAAATGGAATAGCTCCTCCTCTGTCAGGGAATACCAGTCAGAAAGTTTCTTTGCTAATGAGACATGCAGAACTCTATGGGATCTCTCCAGACAATAGCAAGCAGTCAGTGGGTACATTAGCTGAAAGAGGAGTTGGAGGAGCAGTTCTTCCTGCACCAGCTACCAAGGAAGGGGAGCTACTCTCCCCTCCCCCTCTGCTCCTCATTACTTTAACGCCTGCTAGCAATTATCAGGCCAGAGCAATTTTCCCTGGGGCCAAGCAGCCTTCTCGGCTCTGAACACATCGCACGGTTCATAGGTCACAACACTGATCCAACATGCTAGCGTGCAGGGCCCGGGCACGGAGACGTGAGTTGCGTGTGGTGATGTAGCTGCCCTTGATTCCGCCAGAGTTGCTGTGTAGTGACTGCATCGTTGTTCTGCCCTGTGGTTAAATGACCGGGGATGTCGCTATAAAGTGATGTTATAATATATGGAGATATACCTATCTCATAGAACTGGAAGGGACCTTGAAAGGTCATCGAGTCCAGTCCCCTGCCTTCACTAGCAGGACCAATTTTTTGCCCCAGATCCCTAAATGGCCCCCTCAAGGATTGAACTCACAACCCTGGGTTTAGCGGGCCAATGTTCAAACCACTGAGCTATCCCTCCCCCCACAGAGATGCCTTGGAAGGTCAACAGTATGATAAATAAACATGCAAAGTCTTTATAATGCTGCTTACAGTTTGGTCTTCGATGTCGGTAGGCCAGCACTGTGGGCACTGCTGAGTCTAGTACTCGTTAAACTTTAAAATGTCCCTCGTCTGTCACTTTAGCCCTTTCCCCTCTATCCCCTGCAGCAGGTCATTCTGGCTAAGTCAGGTTGAGTTCATCCCCTGCTGGACCTTTTCAGTGCCATTCCCAACTCCGCAGAATGGTCACGGCCGAGAGATACCAGACTCGGAGCATTGGGTCTGCACCCTCAGAGCAAGAACCAGAGCTAAAGTGTTGGGCTCTAAACACCTTACAGCAGCATGTTGATTGACCATTGGACACTGTCAAAGCTGCTTTATTCTATATCTACCTAGCTTAATGCTACCTGCTCCTACCACCCTGTAGAAGACCTGGTCTCTGGCTTCCTCCCATAGATTTAATGACCAGGTCTGATTATGTCTGTCTGTCTTAACTGAGAGTTGTTAATCCGTCACAAGAGACATTTCCAAGTGACTAGGTTTGTTAACAGTATTGTCGTCAGTTATCTAGATTCATTTTCTGAATCAGAAAAGACTGGGACTGGGAAATCCTTAGGTATTAAAACGATGAGGACTAAAGAAAACCGTAAAATGGATTAGATTAGATTAATCCTCATCAATCCCCCTCGAAAAATGTTTCGCACCTTCTCCTCTTTGATTTAGACCTTCATCTATCACAACCCTTTAACATGGTTCCAGCTCAAACCAGTTTATACTATAATGTGGCTGGTTGGCTGGTGTGGACGAATCACAGAAGAGGAAGTCGAAAGTAGAACAGGGTCGTGTTGGGGGTGAGCGTCTTCAGAAAAAGAAAACAAACTATTCGAAATTGGCCTTTATAATCATGAATTGCTGGTTATCTAACTATGATGAACAGAACACAAGTTTAAAAAAACCCAACCTAATTAAACAAATTACCCAAATTAGCAAATAGTTTTGTATTGGGTATTCAAAACGCCAACAGTTTGCTGAGGAACCGTAAATTGCTAACAAGTACTGCATCGTGGCCAGTCCTTGCGGGCTCACAGTCATAGCTCACAGGTAGGACTAGGGCGTCAGAACAAGCAAAACGTTGTGCTTTTGCTTTTTGCAATATAGGCCCAGCCTGCAAGGAGTTTCCTCACTTCCTCTGCTGGCAGAGATGATGTAAAAAGCCACGTTTTGATCAGATGAGCCTTGTTACCGGGGCTGCTATGGAGCGTTGCTCTCCTGGGTTAGCAGGATACGGTGGGGTTTTTAAAAGGCCGTTGGAGTGTCCGACGGCAGCTTCACCAAGTGTAAACCGGTTTTGTTTGAATGTGTCCTGGCCCTGCAGGCCGGGCTCGCTGTACTCCTTTCCTGTTTGTTTAACCTGGGGTTTTATAACTGGTTCTTTTTCGGAGGGAGGCACCCCTCCCCTACTGCTGAGATCCAGGAGGGAGAGCGGTCAGCCAGGCCACTCCGTGGGTGTGAATGAGTGAGAGGTGCGGAGCGCCTTGAACTCCCAGTAGCTTGGGAGCACTCAGGGCCTGACGTCAGCTCTTTAGAATTCTTCTCACTTGTCTGAAGTGCACCCAGGGAGTGAGCACCAGGAGCCAGCCCAGCCTGCGACAAGCCCAGGTCTGTCAGGGCCTCTTGCAAGATGAGCTCTGAGCGCAGAAAAGAGCCAAAAATGGACAGACGGAAAAAGCTGGAGGAACAAACACAACCTAATGCACCTTTAGGACGCCAGGAGCAGATGACTCAGTGGACTGGACACGGGCTATAGATCTTCCTACCTCTAGGTCACAGGTTCAAACTCAACCCACACCGACAGCTGCGTGGGGCCTGTGTGAAATTAGTTGATCTCAGGCCAGTGGGCCAGCAACGTCCAGATGACAAATACTAGAACTGATTGGAAGCCATGTTGGCAGAGAGGCCGGGGGTGACCAGACCCCAGAGAATAAGAGTCTCTCGAGGTGAGGTCAGTGTTAAGAGTGGCAGTGATATGGGGAGGGTCAAAGTGCCATTCCACTCCTACCAGTGCAGCACCTCCTGCTGGCAGAGAATTCCCTGCTGTTGAGAAATAAAAATGTCAGTGTCCAAACCAGGATAAGAAAATGAGCAAGGAAAAGCACTGCTGTGAATCTCTGGCCATTTGTCCTGCAGAATGTGTGTGTTTGGGTGCACACACATACACACACACAAAGGCAGAAGGCTGCCGTCTACATGGATGGCGCAGATCTTTCCCAGAGACTCACTGAGAGAGATATATCTCAAAACATTTCCATCTTGCGCTTTCTCTCCCCTCTTTTGACAACTGAGACCAAATGAACTCCGTAAAGAGCAGATTTCTAGACAGGGATTAAGGGAAACAGCCCTTCAGTAATCACGGAGGCTTCGCTCTGTTTGGTAACGAAGGGTTAAAAAAAGCAAACGCGCAACATGTCCCAGAACGAAATAAAACAGCTGTGCATTTCCTCAGGTGGGCCGCACGCGCCCCGGGGAGGCGCCTCAGCTCCAGCTTCCAAGCCGACAGATAATAAATAAGGGGAACTCTGGGTTTCGCACAGTCCGTTTGTGTCTAAAGGAATGTTTGGCGTCGTGTCTCGGTGATGTAAAATCGTGACGGCTTCCATGAGCTCCTCTGCCCCATCCGCAACATTACTCAGCTTCTTCTCCCTTTTCCTTGGCTTCCCGAGCCCTCCCTCCTGTTTCAGCTGCCTGGCGTCCCCTTTCTGGGAAAGACGCCTCACCTCTTCTGCAAAACCAATTATCCTCTCAAGTGAACTCGGGGTCCTGGAGGAAGGAGCCTCGCAGCTGTGGACTGTTGTGTTTTGTCCCATGCTCAGTTCCCACTGGCTCAGTAGTGAGGAGGTGGGGGAGAGAGACAGACAGACAGACAAGAGCTCAAACCACTGCAGAGTCTAGCTGGGAAACGGAAGCATTCCAGACAAATAGTGATCATTCTCCAAACAGCAGTGCAAGGGCTATAAAAATACTGCTCTTCCTTCCCCTTTTGCCTATAAATTCGAGAGGGCACTTGCAGAGGGCTCTTTTTTCCTTCCAAGTCCCTTTGTTTGGGGATTGTCAAAGGAAGTAATACAGACCCTCCCATGGCTATGTGTGGACATGACAAGTTACAGGTGAACTGGGACTATCCCCAGTGGGGGGAAGAGAAACAAATGCTGAATGCCTTCAGGGATCATAGAATATCAGGGCTGAAAGGGACCTCAGGAGGTATCTAGTCTAACCCCCTGCTCAAAGCAGGACCAATCCCCAGACAGATTTTTACCCCAGTTCTCTAAGTGGCCCCCTCAAGGATTGAACTCCCAACCCTGGGTTTAGCAGGCCAATGCTTAAACCACTGAGCTATCCCTCCCCCATGGGGAAGTAGTGGAAGGGTTGGAAGTCAGAGGGCCAGCTTATGTGTGCAAGGGTTTGCATGTCTGTGTGAGGCGACACGGGGGTACGGTTTACATGTGAGGGTGGGTTTGTTTGGGGAGGGCTGGGGGGTTGCTTGCACGTCCAGTGGCTGCATAAGTGGGATTTTTTTTATTTCTAAATTGCACCATTGCTTAATCTCTGAACACTCGGGCCTCACGTTACATACGTGTATTTCACTGCTGGATGTCCATCTAAATTGGCTTCCACCCCCAGAAGAAATACTCTTGGAGAATTAGTGGTGCTGGTTGATGGAGTATTCAGAGACAATTGCTGGAATTATGAACCCCCCCTCGCCCCCAGTCAACTGAACTATGTTGGTACCCCGTCAGTAGTAGCTGTTTCTGACATTCAGGTGAGAGGTTTTCTGTTGACATGAATATCTGAAGGCTCAAACGGGTGTTTGTTGCCCTCCCAGGCAAAGGGTACGTGTGAGAAGAAGATTGTTCACCATTTGTTATGTCATTGGTTATGCTCAGTCACTCCAGGCGCATAAACAGGATCATGTGACTTAGGGGGCCAGATTAGTGAATGGTCAAGTTGAAATGTTCAAGAATAGGCTTTGTCCAAGCTAGCTGGGGAATTGAACGAATAAAAGGTCAAATCCTGTCTCCTATCACGAGAGATGCCTTGCAGTTAATAACATAAAACCATGCTGCATTAAAAGGACATTAACCATCCGACTTCAAACCCCAGACACAAGGTAATTCTGAGTTAAGGCTACAGTGGCTTTCTCTGAGAGGCCTCCAAAAAGAAGATGACCTCACTGCAACCAGAACTCGCTCCTGTCGGGCTGGTACTACTGGAGGTTTGGAGATGCAAGCTTGTCTGCTAGTGGAAAGTTAGATAAGCTGTGAGGTACGTGCTGCTGCTGAAGTCTGTCAGGGTTTTGTACTTGGCTCCAGTGGAAGCAGGATCAGACCCTGAATTAGAAGATAAAGCTAAGCTCAATGCCAACTAACTCTTTACTTTAGACATTAGGACTCTGATTTCAGCTTGGGACTAAGCAGCAAGGACAGCTCAGAAGGGACAAAGGCGCCTCTTTACATCCACACACTGTCGGTCAGCGGAGGGTTGTTACAAAGGGGCTGAGTCGAACATACAGATGGTTTATTATTAGAATGTTGGAAGGATCCGAAAGCACTTTTCAAATGGTCTACGTACAGCCCACAGAAATGCAGCCCCTTCTGGGGCAAATGCCAAATAGTGCTGAGCACATTGTGCAACAGCAGAGAGAGGGGCTTAGGTTGGGCTAAGGCCATTGGCACACACTCATATGTTCAAACGCCAGGGGGATCTTAATGTCCTTGCAGAGCAGCGGCTCAATCGCATAGACAAAGAAATGAAGGTGAGTCAGGAGTTACGGTCCATTAGTTCTTCAGCCATTCTGAGGAAGACATCAACAAGTCAGTAAAATGTTGGGGGCGGGGCACGCCCAATGGTTGCGTCTGCGATGCAGGGCAGGCAGGACCTTGCTTTGCGGTGCAGAATGTTTTATCCCTTCAGGGCTATTTCTGTCTTCTACAAGAAATGTAATCGTTTGGCTGGCAGCTGGAAAGTCCAATATGGTGCATGGTCATATTCCAACCAAGAACTGCCAGGCTCCAAACAATGTATAGGGACATCCAGCCTGTAAACAAAGTTTATGGCTTCATTGTGGTCTCATAAATAGTTGCCATATTTCTAAACCAATGTTGTTCTGCTTACTCTAGGAACAATAGAAGAACATTTTGTTCCTATTCCCATGGAAAGGCGCTAGGGTGAGCACTCAGATGCTGCATGTCACTCTCATCATCTTACTTTTTAGTTGGCTGAATCACTGAGAAAACGAAGAGAAGGGCTAGATCCTCGGCTGATGTAAACTGGCATCACTCCATTGCAGCCAACGGTGCTATGCCAGTTTGCTCCAGCAGAGGTTCTGGCCCAATGTCTCCCTCCCAAGAAGAGAAAACAAAAAGCTACGGTTAAATGACAAACGCGTTCTCCCCCTTATGTGGGCCGTTGTTCATTTCTCGATTTGCCTGGGAGATACCACAGCTGCTTCTTTGCAAAGCAATACAATCCTCAAGCTTTTTTTTTTCGGAAATGTAACTTCACACAGAGCTCCTGCCATCTTTGCAGGGACAGGAGCTGCCTGTACTTATCGCATTGCCAGATGTTATTTGGAGTGTCATGTTTTTACTTGCACAAGGCAAGTTTTATGTTGCTAAGGTCAAACGTATATTGCAAGCAGGGCATCTATCTCAACCAGCTGTCACATGCCCTTCAGCAGGGCATTTGGGCAGCTTCGGGGTTGTTTGTTTTTCTTTGTAGGAGGAGGTAAATCATAAACCCCACACACCATGCAAATCCTCTTCTTTAGCTGACAGGCTGATGAAGTCTCCTGTGAATACCGAATCAAGGGTTCTTGCACCTTCCAAAAGATTGTGACAACTACATTCCCGTTAAGCTTAGCTTACATTGGCGAACCCCAGGGAGTTTCTTTGCTAGTGTGAGGTCCACTCCTATCTGTCTCTCTCTGTCTCGCTCTCATCAGTCTATTACCTGTGTCTAGTGCAGACCCCGAGTGTTAGCTTCCTCGGTCGGTGAGTGAATTCGGTCTCACCTCCGAGCTGTCACTCTCACTTCACCATAAACATGTCTGCAGAGCATTTGTTTCCAGGCCTTGCTGTGCGTTTAAAAATGGACTATCCCCCCACGGCCACTCCACTTTATACCTCCCATCATCTTTGCAGGTCTAATGCAAACAAGATGTCCTCAGGAAAGCATTCTTCAGCAGACCCCTATCTGTCTCTTTGATTGACGGTAAGACATCTAAGCAAGAGTTACAGCGGCAGATGTGTTAGAGGGTTCTGGGTCAGCGCGCGTGATGGGAGCTTTGCCTACTGGCAGAAAGACTATAGATCCTGGAATGTAATTCTTATAAAATTTCTCATATGATGGAGCCCCTTTGTTCTGAGTGACTGACGTGTCCCACATGCATTGCGCTCCTAGACTGGTCACAAGCTGCCTCTTGGGTTGGTTACTTGCCCAACCCCCTCATTTTAATTGATTTCTTTTGGTTTCCAACCTCTGGGTCAGGGATAATGGAACACAGACCGTCATTTGCATTCCTGTTTGCTGTGCATTGTACTTGTTAAGCCTTTAAAAAACACACACAACATTTCTGTTGCACTTGGGTGTAATAGCTGGAAGATGATATAGATTCAAAGGCAATGCTGAAGGAGGAGTTAGATTAGATTAGATTAGTTTAGTTAGATTAGAAATGCTTCCCCTGGACCAAATAATAATAATAAGAAGAAAAGAAATAATTATCTGAAGGTTTTCAGGAAATCTGAACCATGTTGTGTTATCTGTGACTAAACGTGTTCTTGAGAGGCTCTTTTTTTAGCACCAGACACACTGTAAATATAAACTTGTGGCGCACCCAATTGAGTGTGACATAAATGGATTTGAAAGAAAACTCAGTGCTCTCTGCCAAATTTCATCTTCTTCCGAGGTTTTGGAGACTAGGAAGAGGACACCCACATAGTGCCAAGCAATCAGGATTAGGTGTTGGACATACAATACGGCAGCTTTCAGACGGGGGCTCTGTCAGTCAAAAAAACCATTGGTGAAAAGAGTCTCCCGTGATAACTCTGTTATCTTTTTCGTGTCTTGCTGGTTCATCTAGGGATCTGAAGTCTGATCTAATTGATCCTCCTATTTTTCTTGAGGCCCAAATGGGTCTATCAAAGCTTTCTCCTAGAAGTTAGCGATGGAAGAGGAAGACTTCGTAGGCCACATTGACCATCACTGGGATACAAATGTGTAGGTCTCTAAGGAAGATTTGGTTCGCTCTAGATTTAAACGACTTGGGTAGTGAGGCTTCCATCAGGTCCTTGAGGAAAGGATTTCACCATCTCATCTATCTCAGCAGGGATTTTCAAACAGGAGAAAAGAGGCAAATTGTCAGCAATGAGGGCCATTCACCCTTGGAACAGATTAGCAAGGCGTGTGGTGGATTTGTCATCATTTGGAGTCTTAAAATCAAGACTGTCTTTCCACAAGATACGCTCTAGCCCAACCGATAGGGTCTGGATGCAAGGGTCACTGAGTGGGATTCTCTGGCTTGTGTCATGCCGGAGCTCAGACTAGATGATCATAATGGTCGCGTCTGGCCTTAATCTCTATGAATAAATTGTCTGTATTAAAGTAATATTGCACAAGTGCATGGGTATGAGAGAGTGCGTGCAATAAAGCAAGTGTGAGAGTGAGTGACAGAGATTTGGTGATGTGTACAGAGCCAGTGCCTCAGATAGGGTGTGTACGTGCCTCTCCCAGGCTCTGCCTGGCATGCCAAGCTGCATCCCCGCCAGGAATTTTTGAAAGCAGATTTCTACTCCTTTGAGAACTGCTCTTGGAAATGTGTGCGTATGGCAATGCGAGTGCTAGCCCCCACCCGACTTGTGGCCATGCTGACGGCCAGGCCATCCCAGCAGCCTAATCTCTAATGAGCTGGATTGTCGGCCACTGTCTGTTTTTACAAGTAATGAAGGGTAATTGTGTCACGCGGCCCCTCCAAATGCGTTCTGCACATGTTCCCCTTTGGAACACTGGTGCTCTCCGGGCACACTGCATTCTTTGCTGCTGAAACCTGAGTGCTCCGGCATATTCAATACTCACTCCGAGATGGCCGCCTGCAGAAAACCTTAAACCCTCCTGCTTGGAAGCTTTCCACGTGCTTCCAGCCATGGGGCTCTTCTAGACTCTCGGCAAGCGTCTCGGCACTCTGGGTGTTTGTCCGTGAAGATAGATGTTATCTGTGTTAGCTTGGGATGATGCGTGAATGTCTTATGGAGGGTTGTGGCAGGTGATTCAAATATCCAGTGTGATTTCCCACGCTAGATTGCTTTCTCAGATTCCCCACAGTCATTTTAGACAGTAGGGAACATTTTTTATGCAAAGATGAAAGCCTTGGGGTTGTACAGAGCTCCTATGTATTCTTGCAAGACGATGGATCAGATACCTCATGATGTTGATGTGTAACCTTCTCCTTAAGGGACACCAGTACCAGGCGTTATCTGGTCCAGGTGTAACAACATTCTCCTTCCCTGCAACTATCATAAGAACGCTTTAGCATGTGAACATAGCGGGTGGCAGCTCTCCCTTCCCCAGCCAGTGGACAATCTAATTTTCCTCTTTGCTGTGAAACTGCTGGCAAAATACTGTGTGTCCACCTCTCTTCTCTACACATGTGCTCGTGCATATACCCCCCGCTTAGTATCTTAAGCCAGTGGTTCTCAACCAAGAGTACCTGTACTCTGGGGTACTCAGAGGTCTTCCAGGGGGTACATCAACTCATCTAGAGATTTGCCTAGTTTTACTGCAGGCTACAGAAAAAGCACTAGCGAAGTCAGTACAAACTACAATTTCATGCAGACAATGACATGTTTATACTGCTCTACATACTATACACTGAAATGTAAGTATCATCTTTATATTCCAGCTGATTTATTTTATAATTATATGGTACAAATGAGAAAGCCAGCAATTTTCAGTAATAGTGGGCTGTGACACGTCTGTATTTTTGCATCTGATTTTGTAAGCAAGCTGTTCTTAAGTGAGGAGAAACTTGGGGCTATGCAAGAGAAATCAGACTCCGGAAAGGGGTATAGTGGTCTGAAAAGGTTGAGGGCCACTGTCTTAAGCCAACCTCTGTGTATTGGGAGTCAGGAGTGAGCTTTCCTTTGGCGACAGGTTATTCCATAACAACCAACAGCCGGGGTTGGTTTTGTTCATCTTTCTCTTATGCCGCTGGCAGCAGCCAAAGTCAGAAAGGAGATAGTGAGTTAGTCGGACTCCCCTGGTCTGAGCCAGCGCGGGAGTGTCTCTGTCTATGTTCTTCCTGCAGCAAACTGCAAATCAAATCATGTTAACGTTCTGCAGAGGATCAGTTCTTAGGCGTGTATTCCAGGGCAGCTAATGATCGCTCACAATCTCTGACCTCGTTGTCATCTCTCTCTAAGGGAAGATATTTGTGCCTTCTGTGCAGAGATCACGGTGCTGCGTCTGTAGCTCAGGGGCTGCGGAGGGTTCCACTTTAAACCCCTTTTAGCCAGGATTTGTTTCTAAAAGACGCTGAAATCAGAACAAGGAGACATCGTGTGGTGCCGTCTTGGCGCCATTTCCATCTCCCCCTTCCCCTCCCCTGCATGAGATGGTCCCTTTCTTCTCCGCTGGCAGATGCCCCTGCTGAAGAGGACTGGCAAGCTCTTTACTGCAGGTGTTCAGCCCTGCATTCTCCCACTTCATCTCTTGCCACCAGCTGCCTTCATGCCTACCTCACCTTCCCTTGAGAGCAGCTGTGATTTCTCAGCCGGCCTGTGGCCCAGAGAGGGGAATGGGGCACGGAAGGAAGAGGAGGACCAGGGGCCGGATTAAGGCATAGGCAACTGAGGCACATGCTTAGGGCCCAGTTCGGGAGGGAGGGGGCAGCTGCCATGAGCACCGGCCAAACCACACAACCAGCTGGAGCTTTGCTGCTGCCAGCCTGGCACTGGATGGGGACCTGCACGGGACAGCCAGCCGAGAGAGGGGCAGTGGGGAGCCCAGGGAGGGGCAGACCCAAGGGGGTTATTAAGGCAGTGTCTGTGCAGCAGGAGCCAATCACTGACTGGCCTGGATAGGAGAGGGTTAACTAAGCCACATTGCATGTATGTTTGCTTAGCGCCCAGTGATGGGTTAACCTGGCCCTGATGCCAATGCCACTGCTCTGGCTGAAAAGAGGACCGCCAGGATGTGCGGGGCAGGTGACTGCATCGCTGAGGCCTACAAAGAGGTCAGTTCTGTCCATACTTAGCCTCTAGCGGTTCAGAGCTGGTGGTTATCAGTCCATTGTACCCTAAGGGATGGTCAACAGGTGGCAACAAAGCCAATCCAGGAGTGTCCTTTATCAGCATGCTGAAGTCACGGTGCTTCAAAAGTACAATCCCTCCTAGGCAGCTCCACTGAATCCTTGTTTATGGCTATGAGCTTGTCAGGTCTCACAAGCTAAGCCGGGCTTGCTCACTGTGCAGACGGGAGATGTCCTGGGGGAAGTCATGGTGCTGCAGTGCTGAGCCAGCAGCTGGTGAGAAGCAAGCCAAGGAGCGGAGAGGGCTCATGTCACAGCTAGAAGCTCAGAGAAGAGATCAAGCTCATCGCACCCCTGACGGATGCCCAGGCACTTCGGCAGGAATAGAGGTGCGAACTCTGAATCGGTTCAACTCTCTTCATTTCACTGTTACTTCTTCTCCCTACACTGACTCCCAGCACAGTCTTGGCTAATGCCTACATTATGAGCTCTCTGGGGCTCGTTTTTACAGCACCGTAATGGGGCCAGCTTCCCCTGTCCGAGCGTGAGTCTGCTGCCTCAGTTTCCCCTTCTCAGCACCTTGAAGAATGCACGTTGACTCGTGGGTTTGAGTATGCCTCCTTCGTGTGGTCTGGTTTGTGTAATCAAACAGGACCGTTAAACTCAATCAAAGCTTCTACTCCTGCTCCCAGCAGGTCTCTCCCACCAGGTCTTTTACCCGTGTGGTGCAAAGAGCCCCCTCCCCTGATCTGCACTGGCTCCCTCATAAAGGAACTACCCCATCTGGGTTGTCATCACATCATGCTTGGTCACCTGACCAGCCGCCCCGCCCCCAAGGCAGAGCCCTGAAATAGGGTGCAGAAACACGCTGGTTCTCGAAGACCAGCCATGATTCCTAGAACAAATTGGCTCTGAGCTTTATTTGGTGCTGCCCTATGCTAATAGGTCAATGCTGGGGATCAGGTCAAACTGCAAATTAGCCTCCGTAACCCTTCCCTGGCGTTTTCAGTAGGATACAACGTTCTTCATCATTTTCCCTTTGCTGCCTTAAACTACGACATGGGTTGCTGTGCACTGTGAAGATGCCTCCCTCTCCAGAGGTGGCTGCATTCTGATGGGGCGTGATGTGATTACTGCGTGATGTGATTACTGTGTGAGGTGATCCTTCTGCATGAAAGGCACTATAGAAACGTACAATCCTGCTGTCATTTATATGGAATACAAACGGCCTATGTATGGGCTAGATGAATTTCAGCTCACCCATTCTACACCGGGGAAGGCCAAATGCATTTGTACCTGCATAACGTAGGCAAGGAAGGAAATTTGAACTCTGAGTGAGTTGGAATGCGGGCTGTCCATGTCAGAGTGAACATGTGGGGGGCTGAGGTTGGATTGTGCCATTTAGTTGCCTCCAGAGCTGCTAAATTCTTAAATTGCATGTAACTTCTCGGCTTGGACCTTATTAAAAATAAAGCACAAGGGCCTTCAGGTTTTTATACATCATCTACCTGTTGAAGTCTCTTCTAGGAAAGCTGTCCCTGGGGGGTAAGATGAAAATATGTGCCGTGTGTTAATAATATGCAACACGTTTACCTTCCCATAGGAATTCAAGACTCAGCTAGAAAATCTTTAACAAATGAAATTATATTTTAACATACTGTTTCCAAACACAGAAAAGGTCGTTTGTTAGGACAGCTTTGAACTTTCTTCTCGGATTAGGAATGGCAGGTGAATGTTACATGCAAATGTTTTGAACTACAGCTGGATAAATGAGTTAATGCCCTCTGATTTTTTTTCTGTTTGTCGCAATTTATGTATTTGTATTACGGTAGCACCTAAAAGTGCACACCAAGCTCGGGATCCCATTGCGCCAGGTGCTGGACATACAGTGAGAGACAGTCCCTGCCCCAGGGGAGTTACTATCTAAGGTCTTGTATCATCAACCCCAAGTGTTGAAACACATCATGAGTCAGGTCCCCTGAAAAACATGAGATTTGTCTTTAAAAAACATGTGATTTAAAAGAATAATAATAGTTTTGGTTCTTTTTATTTGCTTTTTTGGTTTCAAGCGGGTCACATTATCATACTTTTCTCTGCAGCCGTGAGGGATGGTAAGTTATTGGATGGGGTTCTTTTTGTTTGTTTGTTTGTTTGTTTTAATGAAAGCTGAGATTCTCCTGTAATGACGGGATTCCAGGAGCTGGGGCTTTACTAAAAAACACTAAACGTGATTTCTGCCAAAGTCAAGGTGTATTCACAGGGTGTAAAATGAAGCATACGCAAACCCCGCCCAGGCTGGAAAGGGTTAATGAATGGTGCGGAGCACCATCAGCCCCACCTGCTACACCTGCAGTGGGTGTCCAGCCTGTAGGAAGGGGCTGGAAAGGGGAACGCTTGCTCGCTTGTGGCTGGCTGGGGAAGGAGAGCAGGCCAATGGCCCTCGTGTGTGGCGAGAAGCCTCTCTGGCGCTAGGGGCTGAGTGACACTACAGCTGGTCAGAGCCTCCCTGGAGGGAAGGCTGACCTGACATTCGAACGTATTTGGGTTTATCAGGGATCTGCTGATGGTGGTTAAACGAGGCATGGCTGGGAGTGCCCCAGCTGAGGGGGAAGGAGGCAGGGACTGAGAGCTGAGCCCAGCTGGGATAAAGTCTCCTTTATTTCGTGTTCGTTTTGGGGACTGTGACTTTGGAATCTGCAACCTCATAAAATGTGTGTGTGCGGGGGGGGGGACTTTCATAGCGACCCGGGCAGAGAAACTGAGGCAGAGCAACTGCAGCACTGGGCCTCCCTACGAAGAGGGGCAAAGCGGGCGGAGACTTGACAACAGTATGACTTTGCAGGACGGAGGCTTAAATAGACAAGACAGACGGAGCAATAGTACCCCATCCTCCCTAGATGGAAGGAGGGTCCTGAAGCTTTTTCTGCTATAATACGGGGCCATGGTATGGACAAGGTTGAGATCTGCTCATCTATAGTATATAGCAAAGTATTCACCTTTGTTACCTGAACATGGGTATAGCAAAAAGCTGCCTGTGAAGATACATGCATTAACATTGCGAAAATGCCTTTATGGCCCCACCTGAAAAGTAATATACGCTAGTCTTTCCAAAGAATATTATTTCTCATTTGGATTATTCATAATATGCACTGAGTTGTTTTAAAATAATCTTGCTTTATTCCACAAGTGCCAGCAAAATATATATATACCTTTTCACATCACTCCTCAACTCTAAGTTGCTTTTTGAAGCTGGACTTGCTTTGACATGCATCCTTCCCAGTGGATGAATTTGGCTAAACAATTCAGAGTGAATGCTGGGTATGGGGCAGAAACCTTTAGGCTAAGTTGCCCAGCTGCTATAAGTTTTGTCTGACATGGGATAAATTTCAGGATGGTATATTATTTTTCATTTAATCTGATTATTCCTAGCTGGAGTTCTTCGGGTTAATGTCAGTCAAAAGGCATCTTTGAAAGCTTTCATTTGCACTAGAATTTTCCCGTACAAATATATTTTCCCCGTTATGGGTCAATTTTTATTTTGAATGAAAAGATGACTCTTCCCCCCCCCCCCCATTTCTTAGCGAGGGTCAGAAATGAAGCGATGGCAGCACTTCCGCAGTTTATTGTGTGATCAGTCTGTAACCCAGAACCAATCTGCCTAGTGCAAAGTGAAATCTACGCAACCTTTCCTATTACAGGCACAAAGTTGGTGAATGGGACTGGCCAACCTGATTGCCATTGTCTTCATCTTATAGAGGTGTTTTGGCTGAGTAAAACGGAACAAAGAAAAGACAGGGCTGAAAATATAGATGCCAGTTTCCTTTTACATTAAGGATGCTATTTTAGTTCTCCTGCTTGTAATCCTCTAAAATTCAGGGCTTCTCATATAAATGCCACTGTTCAAAAGTGCCCTGGAGATGTCCCCAGAACAGGCATGATGCAGACAGTAGCAATGCAAGCCTTCCCCATGCTGCTCAGCGATGGGTCTCAATGCCGAACCGTTGTGGTGTGAGGATCATTCTTGCTGTCTGCGAGACTGACAGTCACCCCTCATAGGCCATTCCATCTCTGTTGAGACTGTCAGCAAGGGATCATTAGTGGTGGTGTGGAGATGTGGGCACCTGTCCAGCATGTCTCAGAGGCCACCCCACTGCTTTAGGCAGCAGGTTTAAAACAAATAAAAGGAAGTTCTTCTTCACGCAGCGCACAGTCAACTTGTGGAACTCCTTGCCTGAGGAGGTTGTGAAGGCTAGGACTATAACAATGTTTAAAAGGGGATTGGATAAATTCATGGTGGCTAAGTCCATAAATGGCTATTAGCCAGGATGGGTAAGGAATGGTGTCCCTAGCCTCTGTTTGTCAGAGGATGGAGATGGATGGCAGGAGAGAGATCACTTGATCATTGCCTGTTAGGTTCACTCCCTCTGGGGCACCTGGCATTGGCCACTGTCGGTAGACAGATACTGGGCTAGATGGACCTTTGGTCTGACCCGGTACGGCCTTTCTTATGTTCTTATGTTATGTTCGCATCGTGGTGACTTCTGGTTGCTACCAAAAATATCCACTTAAAAAGAAAATTGTTCAGATTTTCTTGCTAAACCACAATGGGCAAAGGTAGACACGCAGGGAGAGCCATGTGAACTGAGACAACTAACACTCAAAGCAACGTTCAACAGGAACTTCTAGGTCTGGGGTTGAAACTTTGCATATGGGCCGCCACGCAAATTCTACCCCAAGCTGTACGTTGTCCCAAATTCACTCAGAATGTGCCTTGGGGTCGCTAGAAACTGCCTGGGTTCCCAGCAGGTTTGCAAACCTTGGTCCCTAAACCTCCCCTCTGTGAGATCCAGAACCATGTGGAATGAATTTGGTTTTCTACCTGAAAGGATCAAACAAGTGGGCTCGGGGAGAAATCCCGGCTCTATTGAAATCAATGGGAATTTTGCCATCCGCCTCAATGGAGCCAGGATTTCACCCCTGAGGTCTGCGCGTGACCTTGGGCAAGTCACTTAGGGTAAAATCCTAGGTAAGAACATAAGAACGGCCATACTGGGTCAGACCAAAGGTCCATCCAGCCCAGAGTCCTGTCTTCCGACAATGGCCAATGCCAGGTGCCCCAGAGGGAATGAACAGAACAGGGCAATTATTGAGTGATCCATCTCCTGTCGCCCATTTGCAGCTTCTGGGTCTGTTGCACTCAGTGGGCATTTTGCCATTGACTTCAAAGAAGCCAAGATTTCACCCTTTAAAATATCCCTTTGTGATAGAGTTTCCCCTTCTGCAAAATGGCAGTAATACTGCCTTATCTCGCAGGAATGCCAAGTGGATGGGCTAATTAATTATCATTACCCGTTATTACGGTGGTGGAGTCATATAGGTACTTAGATAGATGATGATAAAACGTTTAGTCCGTATCCCTAGCGGTGCAGCATCATTCCTTAGTTTAAAATCAAAATCCCTCAACCTGTCTGCAATTCATAGCATTATTCTTTCCCATTCTTTCATACCCACCCCCCTGGCCCATTTCTTCCCCATAAAACATGAGTTAAGGACAGAATGCTGGCCTCTAAATCAAATTTACTGCGGTAGCTGGAATTTTGTCATGCCCTTTGCATTATTTCAAGGTTGATTTTTCCCCCCCCCCGTCGTCCTCTGAGTATAGTTCACAAGCCTGTTTCCTCCCCGGTAGCTGCTGTGGATAAGATTGCACAGTTCTGGGTGTAAATGTTGCTGTGGCAATTATACTAAAAATCACACCACCTGCAAGCAGTTAGTTAGAATAATAAATAAGTGATAGATTATCAAATAAAGTGCTCACTTCAGATGAGGTCATTCGAGCACCATGTCCTGGGTCTCTAAGGGGGCTGGAGGCTGCTTTCCTGCAGCGGATTGGCTAAATAGCTCTTGTATCAGTCAATAAAAAAGTTGTCGAGATTAAAGAATCAATTAGGCATTAGCTAAAGGGCAAAAGCATAACCCAAACATGCTGATAAAATCCAATAGGTCATTATGGAATGGTTCTTATTGCGCTGACTTAAAAAAATGGCTCATTATAAAGCACGAAGTGACCTGGACTTGATATTTACCAGCTTTATAGAGAACTAAGAAGGAAATGTTAACATTCTGCTGGTAGAAATAGACAGCAACTATGCATTTTAGCAGGGCTTAATTTTTCCATTGTTATTCCACCCAGTTCTTCCACCTTTACGTGGATGAGGAGAACTTTACTCCTTGAGTAAGGAGGGCAGAATCAGACCCATAAAATGTCAGTGTAACTCAGGGGTGGCCAACCTGGGGCTCCGGAGCCGCATGTGACTCTTCAGAGGTTAATATGCGGCTCCTTGTATAGGCACCGACTGGGCTGGGGCTACAGGCGCCAACTTTCCAATGTGCCGGGGGGGTGCTCATTGCTCAACCCCTGGCTCTGCCACAGGCCCTGCCCCCAATCCACCCCTTCCCGCCCCTCCCCCTCCCCTGCCATGTCCTCGCTCCTCCTCCTCCCCCCAGAGCCTCCTGCACGCCACGAAACAGCTGATCAGGAGGTGTGGGGAGGGAGGAGGAGGCGCTGATCGGTGGGCGGGGGGAGCGGATGGGGGGCTGCTGACATATTACTGTGGCTCTTTGGCAATGTACATTGGTAAATTCTGGCTCCTTCTCAGGCTCAGGTTGGCCACCCTGGTGTAACTAATTAGAATCATAGAATTTAAGGCCAAAGGGGACCACCCGATCACCTAGATATCACAGGCCACCAACAGCACCCGCACACTAAACCCAACAACCCAAATTAGATCCAAGTACTACAGCCCCCAAGATTTGTGTCCCGGTGGGACCCACTGGCCCCAGCCAAGATCAGGCCCCCATTGGACTAGATGCTGTTCGTGCACCCAGGAAGGACGTAATCCCTGCCTTGAGGCAAGTACAGTGTAAGAAAAGTGACTTATGAAGCGGAGGGCGGAGAGGGATACAATCAAATATGGTTAAAGCCCCGGGCTTGGGAGTGCAGGAGAGCTGAGTTCAATTCCCTGCTCTGCCACGGAATCCCTGAGCAGTCGCTCCGTGCCTCAGTTTCCCATCTGTACCATGTGGATAAAAGCACGTCTTTTGCCCACCCCCCAGTTATCTGCCTTGTCACCTTAGAATGTGAGCTCTTCGGCACAGGGACTGATTCTCACTACATGTCTGCACAGCGCCTGGTGCAGTCGGGCTCTGGTCAAGGGTTCTAGACCCGAGTGGTACTCAAATGGTTAATAATACTATACTATTTATTGTATACATTTGCAAAACAATTAGACCAAGTAAGTGCTGCCTAGCCCCGTCTGTCCCTCAAGCCACCATTAACTGGCTGCTTCCCTGTAGATGTCACTCAGAGGAGTGCTTGGAGGAGGGAGTTGGAAGAGAAGGGAGGTGGCCTTTGACGTCCCTCCAGGACAGCAGGCCACAAGCAAGAGGCAGCGTGGATGATTGCAAGAGAGGCTGACAAACCGGCGGGTGAGTGCGGTGTCACCTATGAGGCAAAGGAAGAGGCGGCAAGAGCAGACGGGAGGTGCAGCAGGGTAGTTAGCGGCCTTCGAGGGGGAAGCCAAGAAGCTTATGGAGGGGATTAAACGGGGTGACGTGGCCAAGGCAATGAGCAAAGATGGCCCTAGCCAACTGCATTTTGTATGGACCGGATGTGGGCATTATGGGAGCAGGACAAGGGTTTAAAGTGGGGGGGGGGGAAGTGCTGAGCACAGCTCCTCCTCCTCCCCTGGTGTGGTGAGAGTGCCCCCTACTGTGTCAGTCTCCTTTGAAATTTTGAGCTGATTGAAAAATAGAAAGAAAAATTGCAAAAAAAAAAAGTGTTTGAAAAAACTGTTTAACACACAGACCCACCGAGATGCGTATGTCAATAGTATATAAAGAAAGCGGTGGGTTGTCATTTCTTTTTAAGAAGAACTGACAGCACAGCTGTAACTCTCCTGTAATGCCGTCTATTACATCTCTATGTTCTCTGAGGCAAGGACGGTCTCTTACTACGTCTCGGCACAACGGGGCTCAGATCATGGGTGGGGCCTCCGGGCACTGCTTCCGTACCAATAAATAATTAGTACTCCCTCATCAGGCAAATAGAATTGCCAGTTTGGCTTTGTATGTAACGTCGCTGTAGCTGGTCAGTCCAGGATATTAGAGAGACAAAGTGGGTGAGGTCATCTCTTTCTTTGGATCAACCTCTGCTGGTGAGAGAGACAAGCTTTCCAGCTTACACGGAGCTCTTCCTCAGAGCAGGTTTGGCTTTGGCATCTGAGAAAAACGTTTTTATGGGTCTTTAGTGATTTGGAATAAACTCAGTAAAATGTGCGTAGCTGTATACACCCCCACACAAATGGAGAGCATATATATGTTCTAAATGAAAGATATCTACTGTTTATAGACATACACATTTTGATTATCCAAGTCAAAATCTGATCATCTGAAAAAGTATTCAGGGATGTATACATTAGAATTCTTTAAAATACTTACCATATGGCCTTCCGTTTTCCATGAAAATACATCTGCTCTGCCGGCCGCAGTCATTAATAGTGATATTCAGGCAAGAATTAGACTGTCTCAGCAATACCGCTGTGGAATGTCGTATTTTGTTAATACGTGCTAACATTTATTAAGTGTTAGTCTAGTGCAAAGACTTACCTCATTTTGGTTCTCTGCGTGCTGGCCAGCGCTGGAGACGAAACGTAGCGGCTGCCCTGCAATGGCATTGCTGAGCCCACCCACCCTAGACACCTGTTGGGAGATGGTCAGCTGTGCCTGGCCTCTCTCGGAGAGACCTTTGTATTGTAGAGAATTGAAGGGAAAAGGAAGACAATGAAGTCTTGAAATCCAGCCTGAAAGTCCGTGATCCTTTCAAGCAGGAAGGCAGCGGAATGGGAAGCCCCAGATATACGGGACTTTAAGTGGCTCCGGTGAAACGAATGACAATGGATAATTAAGATTCTGCCCTAGACTTGTCTGTCATGCCGATGGGGCTGCACTGCCAGAGTCCCTGGAGTGGGATTCTAGCGAGAATTCTCCCTACAGCTGCCCAGGTAGCACACTATATCAGGCCAGCCGTGCCACCCTCAAAGGGCATACCAGCGGTGCCCAAGGGATTAGGCATTGGCCCCACCCTCACCTCTCTCCTCCCTACCCCCTTTCAAGTATCTGTTGCCCATCGAGATTCTTGGAAGGAACCTAGTCCAGCCTGCGCCAGCTCCTGTTTAGGGGATGCAAGCATAGGGGCTCCGTATGAGCTACTCACCATTTAAATGCTCCAAAATCTGGCCCACAGAGATTGGTGTGGGTTAAAAGGGTTAGTTGTGATGGTGTAGAAGGGGTTAAAACTGATGAGAATCGAAAATAGACTTCTATCCCTATCTCTGGAACATATGTGCACAATATAGCTAAAGAATATAATATGACCGTTTGATGTTAATATTAACCACGGACCTGCTGCAATTATGTACCTGCTGCAGTCTGCCCTGTGCTGTATCCGGTTACATCCTCCTAGAAGTGTCGATGTTGCAGTGGCACAAAAGCTGCTGGATTCTCCAGCTATGCAGAAGCTGTGGTAGAAAACAGCAGTAAGAGGTAACCAGGACACTGAGTTAGCCTTAACTTGTGGGTCAAATCAGGTTATCTGTCTGTGCTTTCTAATGCACCCACCTGCTCAAGCACATCATGACAGAAAGAGGCCTATGATAGACTTGTGGAAAAATAGCTTCCATTTATATACTGCACTTCCAAAGTGATTTTCAAATGCTACATCCAGGAATCACTTTCCCCAATGCTGAAGTGTGGAGTGGAAAACAACAGCTGTTTTTAAACAATTTGCACCACTAAAAACAAAAAATTAGACAGAAAGTGAAGATTAATATCAGTATGTACCAGTTACAGTATTACCTACCCCACGGGTGAAATCCTGGCCCAACTGACTTCAATGGAGTCAGGATTTCACCCCAATTATGCAAAAATAACAAGTTAGGACCCCCAAAATCATGGCATTGGCTTATAAACCATGAGGAAAAAAATGTTAGTTTTTTCAAAAATTACTTTCTGGCGAAGTTCGTTGAAAAATGTTCAGTGGAACAGTTTTCCAAAGGAAAATGCAGTTTTATTGAAATGTTTCACTGCAATGTGTCACTTTCAATTAATTTTTTGATAGGAAAAAGTCTAACTAAATCATTTCAGCTTTCTCATTTTGATACTGTCAACACATTTTGTTTTGACCATGTGTGACGGGGTGTACTTGCCCCACACTGGAGATGAAGGGGTTAAGCCCACACTGTTGGCAGGGGAAGCCACGCCCCCTCACCTCTGCCCCTCACGCTCCAGCTGGAGCTGCAGTATAAAAGGGAGCAGCTCAGCTCAGTCAAGGCTGACCACCGAGGAGGAAGGACACATGTTGCAGGCTCCAGCCCAGGAGCAGCTGAAGCCCCAGACCATGGAAGCCGGAGGCTCTGAGACCCAGGCAGACACCCAGGCAACTGCGGATGCCCAAGGGAGGTCGGCGCTGCTGGGAGCTGGTACCCGGAGACCCCGACGATGCCCAGACCACAGCAACAGGAGATATGGTAGGAAGCAGCCCTGGGAGGGGACTAGCCATTTTCCTGAGAGTCATCAGCGTGTTTTGGACACATCACCGCTGAGGGCCCTGGGCTGGGACTAGTGGAGCAGGGAGGACCCGGGTCTCCCTAACCCAGCTGCCACCACCCCTAGGGGGCGGCCCACTCCCCCCACTGGTCACTAGGCCATACAGCCCTGTTGAGGAGGGCAACTGTATTGACTCTGGCCACCAGGCCACATAGCCCAGTTGAGGAGAGCAACCCATATTGACTCTGGCTGCTAGGCCATACCACCCTGAAGGCAAGGGCGGCCATATTGACTCTAGCCACTGGGTCATACCGCCCTGAAGGCAAGGGCGGTCATATTGACTCTGACCACTGGGACATGCTGCGCTGAAGGCAAGGGCAGCCATATTGACTCTGGCCACTAGGCCATACCACGCTGAAGGCAAGGGCGGCCATATTGACTCTAGCCACTGGGTCATACCGCCCTGAAGGCAAGGGCGGTCATATTGACTCTGACCACTGGGACATGCTGCCCAGAAGGCAAGGGCAGCCATATTGACTCTAGCCACTGGGTCATACCACCCTGAAGGCAAGGGCAGCCATATTGACTCTGGCCACTAGGCCATACCACCCTGAAGGCAAGGGCGGCCATATTGACTCTAGCCACCGGGTCATACCACCCTGAAGGCAAAGGCAGCCATATTGACTCTGAGCCCTAGGCCCTTCTGAGCCCTAGGCCGGAGGCGAAGGGTAGTCAGTCAGAGTTAACCGCGGGGATGCAATGCCTTTGCCCTGCCCCAAAGGGGAACGGGGTGTACTTGCCCCATGACACCATATCATTTTGATTCCTTTAGTACTTTTACCTTACATTGAAATATTAATATTTATAATATATATAATATTTTTAAGTGTTTTGACATTATCAAAACAAAACAATTTGATGTTTCTGAATCAAATATTTTTGGAATACTATTCTGTTCCCTGGTAAATTTTGAAATTTCAACTTTATGTTTCAATTGAGAATGCAAACAAATTTCAAAATGTCTGACTTTCCCACAGAATGGAAGTTCCATTTCCTAACCAACTGTACTTTGTGGTTTTTGAGGCGTTAGGCCATGACTGGGTCAAAATTTCAAGCTTTTATTTTCACCATGAAGGCAACATTTAAAAAAAAATATAAACTGAGATTCTCAATTAATCACAGGATTTCAGAAACTTGGGTCGGGGTCGGGTTAAGGAAAAACCAAATAGCACAAAACAGGTGATAATATTGCAAGAGATGGCAATATTACATTTGCCTGCTTGATGCTACAGCGATTGAACTTGTGTGATGATAGTAAGTAGCACTTTGGGAAATTTGTAGGGATGGGAACATTTCAAAAGATATGGATGGTCAGAGAAGATGCTTCTCTGAACTATCCTGACCTGTTGGGTCTGCAACGAGTTGGATGCACCATCTCACCATATCGTAAGACTTCCAGGAAAATGGGAAATAAGGTGAGACTAAGAACAATATTTATGGTATTTTGGGCTCTTCTGCTCCAGACCCCATTGGGACCTCGCAGCATTGAGAAAAATATATTCAATGGATTCAGATTGCTACATTTGGATGTAGATGTTGAGCACCAGAAGAAAGTATGGGGGTGTTTGAATTTAGGAGTTTGGCACAGGACAATATGAAAACAGGGGCCAACTTACATAAGAGCTTACATCCAGATCTGAGTTGAGGAGAAACTGTGCTTAACCTTGGCAGAGAGAAAAGAGATGGGAGAGATAGCATCATGCTGTGGAGCATCCTCCATTGGATCAGGAATAGACTGTCATGAGCAATGGACATGGGCTTAAAAACCCAAAAGCAGCATGAAGCCATTTTGGGGGCATATCATCACTATCTCTGATACAGACAAGAGGCATCTCCCTCCTCTTACGCTTGGCAGAAGGGCCTAGGGCTCAGACCAGCACTTGTGTGGCTTGTAATGCCAATAGAGGATTAGGGAACTGGACAGAAATGGGTTTGGAATTCAAACGCCCCCACAGTCTAGGGGTGTTGAAGTTGGGGATTTGGTTTTGGGTCTCTTTCTAGCAAAAAATGCTTAAAAAGTGACCTGAACGTTTCTCGGCCAGGCAGAAGGTTTGGGGTTGGGCTTGGGGTTCATTCTGTGTGTGGAGCAGACGCCTTTGTAGGAGGGAGGATTGCTTCTTTTTTCTCTAAGCCACCCATCATAATTTGCTGGCTGGAAAACGGTAAACAGCCTGGGGAAATCACGTCCAACGTGCCCTATTTATGAAGCCTTGGTGCCGTGCTAATTCTCCTAGCTAGGCACAGAAGTCTGTGCTGCTTCCAGCTGAGTCTCTCCCAGCTGCCCTGCTCGCTCTGCGCTGGCTGATGTGAATGCTTATATATCCTTCACAAAGCATTACTTTTATGGCGTGCGTATAGAAAGCACACGGCATGTACACAATGGCTCACAGAATGTCCATCACTCCCGCACTGGAAGTGCCTTTCCGCCTGTGCAGCCAGGACGGGGAATGAGCTGTTTATTGCTCTGTGCCCTCGGTGTTTTGGGCCTATATACGCACGTGTGGGTGGGTAGGGCTGAGAATTCATTTTATATTATTTTTTTCCTTTTTGCAGGTCATATACCACCGGATCGTGTTGTTGCTTCAGTCAAGTGCCTCCTATTGGGCTGGCTTTGGGAAACACATTCAGAGAGTTTCCCTCCACTTCGTCTGCAAGATATTTGCTCCTTGCTAGACTTGAGGGTAGGATTTCGACTCCCATCAGAGTGGTCTAGCCATCCAACAGCCTGCGGGCCTCATTTCTGCCACTTACATCAGTCTAAATCCATTCGCTTCAATGGAGTGACGCCAACTTTGCACCAGCTATCCAGACTGTGGTTTATGATGTGTCTTCGAGGAATACCTAGAGGCCTGGACCAAGATGGGGGCCCAGCTGGGCTAGGCACTGTTCAGGCACGTAGTGAGAGACGGCCCTTGCCCAGGTTGGCCCAAAAAGGAAATAAGAGGGCCAGGTTCTCAGCTGGTACATGGGTGGCAGCACCTGAATGCTTTGACAGTGCTCAGGTGCTGCTGTCAGGGCCGCAAAGTGAACTTTACTCACACCCCTGTGTGTAGGGGGAAGCGTGGCGCCATCCTGTTTGGGGGGAGGGATAGCTCAGTGGTTTGAGCATTGGCCTGCTAAACCCAGGGTGGTGAGTTCAATCCTTGAGGGGGCCATTTATGGATCGGGGGCAAAAATCTGTCTGGGGATTGGTCCTGCTTTGAGGAGGGGGGTTGGACTAGATACCTCCTGAGGTCCCTTCCAACCCTGATATTCTACGTGTGTCTGTACTGGAGCTGGAAGGTGTTAATATCAGCTTGATGAGACATACCTGTGCTAGCTCTGATTGAGCTAAGCATGCTAAATATCACAGGGCATAGCCATGGTGGTGCGGCCTGGAACACATACTTATGGTCTTGACCGGGATTGGAGCTGGGGTGGGTAGCCGCTGCCACGGCGACGCTGCTCTTTTTAGCGTGCTAGCGTGACGAGACCTAGAGCAGGTGTATCTACTGGGGCTGGGAGTCCCACCACCAGCCGTACTGTAGACATGGCCCTCGATCAGCATAGAGCCATTCAGCTCGACGGAGCTACCCCGTGATCTGTGGATCTGGCTCATAACATTCCGTACCGGGCCCTTTCCGTCCTCCAGTGCCGGAGAAAGGAGACAGCCCATCGCTGCTTATAGGTGCCCAGTCCTGTTGTTGCTGTGAAGAATAATGTTTCAAGCGTGAAGAAAAAAAAAAAGCCCACCCCTCACTAGGGGCGTGTGCACAGCTAATCCCCCTGTTTACGCTCCGTCTGGCCCAGACGCCCACGCTGTCCTAGGCTTTTGTTCATTAATGAGGTCTAGGGTAAAAAGATACCTTTGCCTCAGCTGTCTGCACTTTATAGAGACTGTGAGCTGTTCCCCAAGCACCAAAGTGAAATTTATCATTTCAACAGACCTGCTTCCTTTTGTGTTGCCACTGACATTGCTCCAAATGCAAACTCCAGCCTTCTACATGACGTAAGGAACCAGCGCCTGGTGTATATGAGAATGCCTTGCAGAGCTCTCTCTAGCGACAGCTAGGGGCCAGCGCTAATTGTGGATCTAGAGCCTGCCTGTCAAATTGGATGGACCTCGAATGGAGATTTTATATCTACCAATGGTTACCGGGATTGTAATAGACACACAGATAATTCTAGTCGCAACAGGCGAGCGTATAAATTGCTGTGATGGAAGAAGATTGTAGGCCTGAGAGCAGAGGAAGGAACAAGGAGGAGGATGCAAATGGGGAAGAGAAGTAGAAGAGCGAAGTCGTGAAGGAGGGAATATGGGGAGGAAAAGAACGGCAGAGAGATGCACGAACGGTCCAAAGTGATAGCACCTGCTTGTGTGTCTCCATCAAACTATGCAATGGTATTTAGCACTTTGTGGTATCCCCTGCATAAGATGTGCACTGAAAAGCTTGATAGGAGATAATGAGCCAGATTCTCAGCTGGTGTCAACTGGCAGTGCTCCATTGACTTCAGTAGAGCTATGCCGTCTGACACCCACTCAGGTTCTGGCCCCGGGTTTCTATGGACCCAGCTGATTGGCACGAAGATGGCTTACTGTCCCAGCAGTATCCTCTCTGAGAGGGAGGGGAAGAGGATTGTTTCCTTCTTACAGGGCCAAACACCAGACCGCTCCATTTCCCATAAACCCAGTCCTTTCCCAAACAAAAACCACCTTGAGATCAATGGGAATTTTGCTTGCCTAGGGACCGCGGGATTTACCCCACAGGACAGGCACTGGTTTGGTTAGCTGCTGCTAGGGAAATGGATTGCACAGTGACTACCCCAACAGACATACTTCAGCCGTTCTCACCAGGTGTGCCACCTCTGTCCGTCACCGCAACAAGCTCAGTCTGGATCAGTACTTGGATGGGACACTTCACAAGACAGGCTATGTGCTGCAGGAAGTGGACTTAGTGCGGCAGTGTGTGTGTGTGTGTGTGGGGGGGTATTCTTCCCTGTAAGTCAGCTCTGAATGTATGCCAGTGTATCCTTTGGATCAGGCATGAAACCTAGATCCAGACCCACTGGGATCATTAAAGATGCAGTGGCACTTTTCATGACAGTTAGCTCCAAATTCCAGCCTCGTGATTATATCCATATAAAGCAGTTTGGGGTGAAAGGTGCTGTATCATTGTAAGAGAATCATTATTGTAACGCGTAGCCTAAATTCCTCTTGGAGTTACAGTTGTATAGGAGAGTCTTGTTCATTTCCTGTCCGAAACTGTTCCATGGTGTTGCTGTGTGCTGTTAAATGGTTACTGCATTCTACTCCAGAGCTGGCTGCATTTCACCAGTGGAGGATGTAACTCAGGTATGGCAGGCCAATCCTGCAGTCAGTAACCGGTCTGAAATCAATGGGAGGTTGGGGAAGGTCTCCAGAATCCGACTCATCGGACCCAATTCTGCTCCCGTTGAATCATCAAAATAGATCAGAATTTCCACTGACTTCAGTGGTGCAGGATTGGTCCAGGAGTTTGTAAAGTGCTTTAGACTAATAAGAAGATACTATCAGAAGGACGATATATTTTGTTTTTCAAAAAGCAACTTTCCAAACCTAAATATATGTTCTTTTTCATTTCCTTTTCCATTTCATCTGTTAGAATAAAGTAGACCTATAAGTGCTGAGATTTATTTGATTTGATTTTAATGGTAATTCGGTGTCCAAATCCCTTTGATGGCTTTGCAAATCTTAGCCAAAAGCTATTGTTTGAAGGCCCTTATAAAAATGTGGCTTGAAGGCGCAAGTTGAGATTCTGATCCCTTTGCTTGTGTTGGGGAGCATCTTACCCCAGAAATTCTCCTACTGACTTCACCAGCCAGGGCACAATTCAACATGAATTAGCTTAGCTGAGTACAGCCCAGAGTCAGGTGCAAGAAATGGATTAATAACAATTTACAGGCTTTGTTCCCTGGAGGGACAGAACATTATTAAAGTGAGTACAAGAGACAGAGACAAGGGGCTAGATTCCAGTTTCAGGGTGATTCTGTTGGAGTTTCTCCAGATGTACAGAATGTAAATGAGATCAGAATCTGGCCTTGGCCCAGCTGTTGCTAGTCATGTGGTTACATAATGTTCATGTGATTCCTAGGATTGATTGATTTTTAATCTGTATTTTGCCAAAAACAACCAACGGGTGTTTTCTGGCGTTTCTCTGCAGTGCAGTAAAACATCCACTTCCTGAGGACTGCTTGGCATTTAGCTCAGCTCCCATGCTGGATGCCCCGGCTATCGGCTCCTTAGCACAATGTACACGAGGGGCGGTAGGTCTGGCCTGCAGTCCTCCGGTCCGATGCCAAAACTCTGTGGTGGCTTAGAACTAAATTGCACACTGGGGACTTGAATGAGCCTAGCCACCTCGTCGTCATGCGGCGATGCCAGTGGGTTTGCCTGGAGCTCTCCAGACAGGAAAAGCTCTAGGGACAAAATCAGGAAGGGGGAACCGTTTTGGTGGCGCCCAAGTCCAATATTTGCTAAATGAGCCAGACCCAAGGCTGGGAATTTCCAACAGCGGAACCGAAAGTTCGGCTGCAAGGGGGAGATTTTCAAAGGCAGAGATGGCAGCTCGTCTCCCAACTCTCTTTAAAGGCCAATGGGATTGGAATGTCTGACCTCTCCTTGAAAATCCCTGTCCTAAATCTGTATATAACATGCCAAATAACCCAAAAAAGAGTCCAGAGCAGTCATCAGCTCCTGGGGAAGCCTTGCCTCAGACTTTTTCTTGCAGTTTGATTAAGTTTGCTTACAAGGGGACGTGGGTCCGAGTGGAAAAGTCTGGGATCAGATTCTGACCCTCTCAAAGTGTGTGGTCACTCAGATCTGAGGTTCTATAGGGCCTGGTTATGCTAGATATTGACTGCCTCTTGGGAGGTGCTAAATACCCTGAATTCTCATTGATTTCCATGGAAAACATGGATACTCAGCACCACGCAGGATCAGATTCATGCTTTGTGAAATGCTTTGGGCTATAAAGCTTCACAATTAAACCTGCATTAGACAACCTGCTTTTGTAGCTGATCGTTTCAAAGTACCGCTGGTGCAATTTGTGTAATACTAACTTGAGAAGTTTCACCGTATGCAAACATACAACATGATGATGTCCTAGCAGGCGAGCTAACCTACAGAATATACCACATGCATGGCTTGAACTTGCATGCTGGACTCTTTCTTGCACATATTCTCTTTCTCGTTCTTTCTCTCGAATTAATTCTCTTTTTTCACATATTAGTGCGCTGCTGGCAAATGGATGAGCTCTTATATATGCAGCTGTGATGCTTGTCGACGGAGGTGCCATCTGCAGCACTGGCTCTGTAATTAAAAAGGGCTCACAGCTGCATTTGCCTGGTACCAGGGTTCCCGGACGAGATCATTCATCGCTGAGATCCCAAGCAAAGAGGCTTGGCAGGGAAAATAAAGAGGATGACTGCAGGAGGCAAATATAAAAAATATCCTGCAGATAGCAACTGCTGCTGCTTTTACGCCTCCTGTTCTTGTATCTGAACTTGTTTCCTGTTTGTGTTATTAATGGGATGACACGCACCTCTCAAGGCAGTGTTTCCCAAACTTGGGACGCCACTTGTGTAGGGAAAGCCCCTGGCGGGCCGGGCCGGTTTGTTTACCTGCCGCGTCCGCAGGTCCGGCCGATTGCGGCTCCCACTGGCCGTGGTTCGCCGCTCCAGGCCAATGGGAGCTGCTGGAAGAGGCGGTCAGTACGTCTCTCGGCCCGCGCCTCTCCAGGCCAATGGGAGCTGCGGGAAGAGGCGTGGGCCGAGGGACGTACTGGCCGCCTCTTCCAGCAGCTCCCATTGGCCTGGAGCGGCGAACCGTGGCCATTGGGAGCCGCAGTCGGCCGGACCTGCGGACGCGGCCGGTAAACAAACCGGCCCGGCCCGCCAGGGACTTTCCCTACACAAGCGGCATCCCAAGTTTGTGAAACACTGCCTTGAGGGATAGGAAATGTCCTTAATATCGTGTTTCAGATGTGACGTCGTTAGAAAAGGTGAATGAAAACACTCCCATCGAAACATCTTCCCTGTCAGCAAGAGAGCGAGCAGCTCACCTGAGTAAATTCTTCCCCAGACAGGTAGGAACATGAGCCAAAGATTCTTCCCTTTCCTTTGCATCAAGGGAGTCAGAGAAAAAAGGTAACATTTTACATCAGGAATACAATGAATCGCATTGCACAAGACATGCAACCGTCCTGATGCAATGGTTAGATGTAGAATATTAATGTGATGAGTGAGGGCTGTTTTCTTGATACTGCCGGCTTGATTCACCCCACAGATGGGCCTTCTCATTTACTCCAGGATCCCTCTACACTGCTCTGGCAGTGCAAAGTAGCCTTAAAGTGGTAGCAAATTACACTGCAGTGAGTAAATTACATGGATCAAGCCCTGATGGCTTTATCCAAGTGACTCCACTGGCTTCAACAGAGTTATAAATAAGAGGTGGCCCAGGCCCATTGTGTGTATTGCATTAGCAATACCGACACCCCATTTTGGATAATCCGAAATTCAGATCTGTCTCCCCAGGTTGCCAGGGAATCCTGAGTGACTGCAGGCTGGCGGGTCCTCGGTTTTACATCTCACCTGAACGATCGCACATCCAGCATCACAACAGCTTTGCACACCATGGCGAGGTGTTCGAGTCAGAACTGATTCAGCAAGATAGATGCCGCCCAGCGATCCACCAGGATACACCTCTGCATCATCTACTCCTCACTTGAAGTGTTTCCTACGCATTTTCCGACCCACTTGACCCTCTTTCAGTTGTTAAGATCCAATGTTTGTTGTTTACACAGCAGCCTAGGTGTGCGTAGTGCTTCCCAGACCAACAAAACAGTTACAGAAAGGTCCCTGCCCTGGAGAGTTTATAGTCTAAGAACCTGACACTGCTCCATCCCCGTGGAGTCCCGGTGAAGTCAAGCTGAACCTAGCCAATGGATATGTCTACACTGCAAGCATGGGGGTCGCTTTAATCCAGCTAACTCGGATAACTGAATGAAGCTGTAGCAACACGGGCTTCAGTGCGGGCTGTACAAGCCGCCTGGAATGCTGGGTAATTACTCAGGCAGCTCGCCCCCACTGCTGCGGCTCCAGGACCCGAGCTAGGTAGATGAACTAGCCTGGGTGAGTCTACGCAAGCTTCAATCACATCCCGTGACTGCAACGTAGACAAATCCTAAGTCCTGATTTACACTTAAAACTTAGGTCGACCTAGCTACGCCGCTCGGGGGTGAAGAAAATTCCTGCCCCAGAGAGGCATAATTAAACCAACCTAGGCCTCAGTGTAGACACTGCTAGGTCGATGGAAGAATTTGTCTGGCCACCTAGCTACCGCTTCTCATGGGGGGTGGATTTGCAACAGCGACATAAAAAAACAACCTTCTGTCGCTGTAGGATGTGTCTACGCTACAACGGGACAGCAGTAAAGATCATGAGAGGTGCTTACGTCGCATAGCCTGTTGACCTCTTGTTCATTTCAAAGAAGAGTGGCTTATCGGGACCTGAAGGATGAGAATCAAACAAGGCCACATCCCACAGTGCTATGACAGCAGGAGATGGTTTGTTTTGCCACGGCAGGATGTCCTTCCAAGACAGAAAGCCAGGGGATGAATTTGGACCACTGTGTGCAGCTGATGTCATTTCCAGAGGACCGGCCGTTTACCTGTCCAGCAAGCAGGAGGCAAAGATAGTTGGGTAAGAACTGGGGCAGGAAAACTAAGACCTTCCTTCCAAAAGCTCATTGAACTAGTGGTTCTGGTCCAGCCAGGAGATGGCTCTTCACAAGGGAAGTGAGGGAGGGACTGGGCGGGAACATAGGCTTCCTGGACTAAAGAAAACAAAGAAGATAATTGGGCAAACAATGGATTTCTGACCTGATTTTATTTCTTTGGGCCGCACTGTCTTTCCTGTTTACTGGTTATTTTGGAAATAGAACAACTGATAATTTACGGCTGATTAGCTGGCAAGACTCTGACTTGTCAGTAAACTTGATTTTAACTGGCCAAGTGTCAGGGCAAGAAGCCAGGAACGTTGTGGCAGGGAACAGTAAACAAAACAATTATAAGATTAACACCTTGTTTAGCGGTCAGATATTGTCAAGTGGGTGAAAGATTGCTCCAGCTTCTCCACATAGCGCCTGGTAGACAAATTACCTTATTAAGAAGGATCTTGCTCATGGTCCATTCCCTGCACCTGTGTCCTCAAATATTTTCATTCATTTTGGAGAGGAGGCTGACACTCTGCCTGGACTGGTTTGATTCTGTGCAGCTGCAAGAGCATTATTTGGCATTACCATATTTGCATATCAATGAGACCCTGATTAATATTTAAAGAGCCAGCTGTCCAAGCCACCTATAAAAGAAAAAGAGCCCTGTTTTGTTTTTTTTTAAGGATAACACTTAGTGGCCTTTATCAAGTTTGCTTCATTTCTATCCTCTATTCTTTTCGGGGGGGAGGGCAAACAAAACCCACCCACACCACCAGAACAACAACAGCAGCCAGGAAAAAAATATGAAACGCCATTAATGAGTTATCAGCGAATTGGCTGTGTGCTTTTCAATGCTTCTCGGTCCTTTTGTGTCATAGCTGCAGCTGCATAGAGCGGGGCTTTTAGAGGCAGAGCATTGCGAGGCTGAGCTGATATGAGCCCACGATGACTGAAAACGAGCATGACACCTCCAAAATGAAAGCCGGCCACCAAAGGCTTCACAATCCATTTCAAGGTTTTCTCTTTCGAGACAACAGGGTTTCCTCCTTTTTAAGACGGGGGTTCCGCCTGGTTCTTGCATCTAGTCCCTGTCTCTGTAATGAGCCAAAACCTAAACACCTGATCAAAACGTCCTCGGACTTGGGGAAAGATATGACCTTTCTGCTCTCTGTATACAGTCAGACAGGGTGCTATGTTCTCGGATAGTAACCACGGCCGGAGAGGAATTATTTAGGGTGGTAGATCAGAGGGTATGCTTGAAACAATGAGATGAAATTCAGAAAGGACTAATTTAGGCTGAATCTGTTTATCATTTAGGTTTCTTGGAATAAAAGAAGCTTCTGGACCATTAAATCATTCAGGATCTCCTAAGGGAAGTCCTGGAAGTCTCACCCCTTGGGACTTAGTCTGGACTAATCACTAGTAAGTACCCAGTAAGGCGCCAATCCTCCATTGTCATACATGTCCAATATAGCCCATAAAGCATATATCATTTTGAACGCACTTGGGTATGTGTTACACATTAGTTTGTGCCATTTGGGAGTTCAAGCTACAGTCCTTATTGTAGAACTCATTGGAGTGTATCATCATGTTGACACACACCTATACCACAGACTCAGAGATGTTAGGGATGGAAAGGACCCATTCAATTTAGTTGGGATTAGGTCCTGCTTTGAGCAGAGGGTTGGACTAGATGACCTCCTGGGGTCCCTTCCAACCCTGATAGTCTATGATTCTATGATTCTATGAATCATCCAGTTGCATCTTCCTGGGGACAATGATCCTAAAACAGCAGAAACTTTGTTATTCCAACTCATAGGAGTCAAGTAGAACCTGGATGAACAATTTGTGCAGCTAACTGAGCGTGGGGGGAAATGCAAACTTATTTTAATTTTCAATGAAATAGGCAGAGAGCTACAAATCAGCCGTGCAGATGGGGCTTGAGGACTGTCGGGATAATGGTGGTGTTTAGACAATCGTTGCTCAGATCATCTGAGGAGGAATTTAACTCAGTGTCATTTATATTCCATCCAGTCTGTGTGCTCCAGGGGTGCAATCGGCGAGTGCACGGTACTTATCTCTCTTACGGTCTTACCGCTGCTAGGCAGGCCCTGGGTGATGGTGTCAGTGGACAGTGCTGTGTCAGTGCAGAAACCAGTCCTGAGAATGGGGCTTTATTTTGCTCGCAGTTACACCTGTGCAAATCCAGTGTGGTTACAAGAGTGTAATTTGTATCTGGCCCACGAGCTATATTTCAAACCCGTAGCACCCCAGAATTAAAAATCTACCGATTGTTTTAAAGATCTAATTTCCTGGTTACAGTGAGGGAAGAGGGCTATTTGTTTAACTGCAGTATTAAGGGCCAGATTCTGACTGAGTCCAGCGTACAGTTATTTTAGTCCATGTCTTGTTTCTTTAATAACTTGAAGGGAAAGATCCAATGTTTTTCTTCTGCATAAAACTGATGACATTGAAGCAGTAAAGCAAGAGCATAAATTTTCCTAGTCATCTAAATGCCTTGAGCAAAATTCCTCCCTGGTGTATAACTCCATTGATTTAAATGGAGTTTCACCAGGGATGAACTTGGCCTTTTTTTTTTGCAATAGATATGGGCTTATGATAGGTCATGTGTTGCTATCGTTAACCCAGGTCAAATGAGGTCATGGTTTTAGCCTCCAACGCTCTCTGCCAGTGCAACTGTCATGGAACAAGCTGCCCCAATGAATACTTGTCGCTAACGGTGCATATTTTGGTTGGTGCACACCTGGGTAGGAGCAAGTGTTTCTAGCACACTTCGCAGCCTGAGTGTGGACAGATTTTTTACTCTCTCGGTGACAGATGGTCTTTGCTGTTGTTGCCGACAAACATTTGGGAGTGGAAATAAACATCCCCTTGGCTTTATAGACTGTTGGGATGGTTGTTTGGATTTGCATGTAGTGACTACTCCCGTTCCTAGTGATGAACACATTGGGCTTTTAAGGAGCATCATGGCACAGATGATGCCTCGAGCTTCCCCATGTTCCCCAGACTTTATTATTATTAGGGATAAAATATTGTCCATTTAATCCCAAAGGTTTCCAACCCTCCAAATGATCCATCTGGGATCATTCCCGGCTTAGGATCTCGTCCTGACTGTTAGCGATGAGCAGCCACAGAAATAGTCTGAGTTTAGCACCTGCAGATTTGTCACTGGCGAATCACAATAACTAGACCAGATGATGGAAACATGCAGGAGGTGTTTTAGTGTCTCCCAGGGAAGGCCATTGGGGTGGATGTGTGTGTTGGGAGGAATCACTTGCTGCACACTAGGGTCTGACTCTGGTTTCAGCCCAAGTCCCCCTTCTGTCCACATGCAAATCAGTCTGGCTCGGGTCAGCAAGCACTCGTGGTCCACCTCCTAGGACCGTGCTAGGGGTGTGAGTCCGAGCCAGATCCAGCCCTGTCTTTTTGCTGTGTGGATGCAGGTCTAGCTGCTGACCTGAGTCAACGCCCAGCTCTGAGACCAGCAATTATAAACCCAGGTTTACAGTGCAATGTGGACACTCAAGCACGGACTTGGAAACCCTCAATCCGCAAGCCTGGGTCCCACAGAGCTGGGCTTACAATGCAGTGTCGACGTATCTTCTCTTTCCGTCAGGACAACTCTTAAGTTTGTCAGAAATGTTACCGGAAGTTTGACCTAACCCAACCATTTGGCAAGAAACACAATTGCAACCACTCCATTCCTAGGAGACCTTCAGATGGAGTCTTGGGGCCAAATCCTCACCCCAGCTAAATACCGGCACCTTCAATGACACTTGTAGGCACCTGTTTAGAAGCAAACTTTAGCCCTTAATATATTCTAGTTCCATCTCCGGGCTTAATCACATCAAGACCTTTAAACGGGGCCCATCTACTCTGTAGCCCGTGCCGGCACCACATGCCTTTGAGACACAGCCAAGTACTGGGGCCAGGCAGAAACGCTCGCCCTCGGAGAGCACTGGGGGCAGGTGGAGGGGCGTGAATTCTGACTCGGGCACACTGCAGGCCGGTGTGGAAAGAAGGGTGCAGACATGTTTCTGCTTCATCCCACCCTCTTTGGAATTCTGCCCTCCTGGGGGAGTACGAAGGAGCTGCAGTTGTGCCTGGCCCTAGTGCTTATTTATATTATAAGTGCGATCGCCCTTAGGAGGGTGTGTCTGTGTCATCACCGTTACAGAGTCACTCTCCTGCCTATATGCACATGCCGACTAAGTCAACACTCTTGTGGCTCGGTACCTCTGCTGTCACCTTCTTTTGGTAACCCCAAAGGGAGGTGGCCAGTGCCAGGCCTCCTGTAGGAGAAATGTATCATGCAACCTGCCTAGTGGACCAGCTGTGTGTGTTTCCATCACAGTAGCTGTGTGGAGGAGCCACATGTCATTGTAGGACAAGCCCCCCAGAAAGCCCTAGTGGGAAAGGCTGTGATGGGTGGTGGATTATTGGCAGAGATCACACGCTGTTCACCATGCTACAGTACCAAGGCCAAGGAACAGGTGCATTCCTCCCTCCACTGTAAAAGCATTTCAGAAGGGGCCAGCAACCTTTAATGAGTCCCACCTTTCCCTGGAGGTCAAATTGCTCTTGGGTGCTTAAGACCATCATGCTCGACGAATGCATTCCATCGGATGCACTTTAAACCATTGGAATGTGCTTGCTTAATTGTCACGTGGAGAAAAGAGAGAGAGAAAAAGACTCGAAAGAAACCAGGGCATTTTCTTTCCATGAAGATTCAGAGGAATCTGGGGGCTTTCTGCATGTGCGGGGGAGAAGTGCCTGTTGCCCCGTTCCAGGGTGAAGATGCTGGAACGCAGAGGCCGTTGTGCCAAACACTCTCAAGGGTTAATAACAACCACAGCAATGAAATCACAGAAGCCCCTTCTCTTGGAACGGCTAAGTTGAAATGACAGCTGCACCCGTCACCTGTTAGAGTTCAGACAGCCGCAGCTGTGCCCGGCGCGAGCCCCGCCGCTTTGAACCCGGCCGGATTAGAAAAACAAAAGTTCCACACACACTTGTGATCGGAATTCCAATCGCCTCTCTCGGAGCGCGCTCGTTGCTGGCAAGTCGAGACGACAGCCATGCTATGGATAAAGGCTATGTTCTTCCATGCCTGCTCCGTCTCTACCGCTGCCCCATGCCGTGAGCTGGAGAGTCTATTGCTCCAGAAGCTGTGATCATTTAGGCACCCAGTAGTTACTAATGGATGAGACTTTGTTAACCCGGAAAGGATAGTCAACAGGGAGCTACTGAATTTAGCCACGGACTCATACTCCCTCCTGTATCTGTCACCCGGGGTGATATTCACGGGAATAACACAAATCAAACAGGATATAAAATACAAACAAAGTCACATTTATTACACAGAACTCCCAGCGAAATAACCGTTCACATAAAAGGGCAACACAAAGTACTCGGTTGTTAATTCAACAAATTGGCCTTAAACCAGGGACCCCAAACAAACATAAGGTAGGTATACAACTAATCCAGGTAAGTCAGTACGTCACCGGATCAGAGGATCACGGACAGGGAACACACATGCGGATCCAAGGGCACAGCAGGATCACCAACAACGTCAGGAACCGGAGACAGATCTTCTTTCGTTGACACGTAGTCTCGGCTAGGACACCCTAAATGCTGGACTGCCCCCAGGATGGACAGCCCCTGGCACTGGCTGCACAGACCTTTTATGCCCTCTTGTTACTGGTCAGATTACCTAGGTCACATGGCACCCTCTTTCCCACCTTACCTGAAAAGGGCGCCAACTGGCCCAACAAGAAGGGGTACCAAGACAGTGGACAAACCACAACATAAGCAGACAAAATGGCGATTTGAAAAATTCTCTCTACAACTTCAGCCTCAGTTCTGATCTGCTCAGCTTTAATTGAAATTATGGACAAGAATCACTTCTCCCACCTCGCTGTACACGTGTGCTGTCAATTCGGTGAAAGGTGGCTGTTATTTAACAGCATATCTGGGCCTCCGTGTACTATAAAGACTATCTCATTAAGTGCTCACTGGGCAGAGAGCAAGTTCCGTGAGACAGTTTGGCTCTGTCAGGATATTTAGGAATGAGGCTGTTTGACTTCGAGCCGTTGATAGATTCTTTCACTCACTTTGCCTGCTTTGGCCGAAGACTAGGAGGCTGTGATGGGGTCACCATTAGTGCTGTGCAAAAATTTCCTAGTGAAACCATATTGGGTGAAAGCTTACCTGGGCTCTGATTTTGTTACAAACCTGAAATTCAAGCCTGGTTCACCATCAGTTTTGCCAAGGTTCAGTAAACTATCTAGTGCATGGGGGCCAAGTTTTGATCAAAGTTTGGTCAATTTAGGATTTCAGGTAGATGGCTCCAGCGGGAGGCTGGTGCCAAATAATCAACCTCCACTCCAGATCCAAATTTCCCCTAACTTTGAGGTAGGGTGACCAGATGAGGGGAATAAAATATCGGGACACATGGGGGGGGGGGGGCTGAGCAAAAAAACCCCAAAAAGCCAAGCGAGTCCCGGCTGAGCAAAAACAAAAAACAAAAAACAGTGCTGCCTGCGGATATCTCTGTCCCGCGTCCCGACCCTGGCTCTTTGCAATTCTGTCCATCCTGGAGGATTCTCTGCCAGGATACATGGTATTGAATGCTATTGAGTTCCTGTAAAAAACCCTCTCCTTTCCTGCTGGATACACAGAGTTTTAATGCTGCAGGAATGAAGGAGACAACACAGAGGTTTGGCCAATGCTTAATGGTTCCAGCCCCGGATTAATTAATGCAATAGAGCCTAGTGGACAAAGAAAGAGAGTCAATAATACGGCAGCAAAGCTTTGTATCTTGGGATTCCTTTGACTCTTACTGTCCCATGACTGCTGCTGTTCTAATGAAGCCTGGGCCTGCTGCAGCTAATAATATATAGAGATATACCTATTGCATAGAACTGGAAGGGGCCTTGAAAGGTCATCAAGTCCAGTCCCCTGCCTTCACTAACAGGACCAAGTACTGATTTTGCCCCAGATCCCTAAACGGCCCCCTCAAGGATTGAACTCACAACTCTGGGTTTAGCAGGCCAATGCTCAAACCACTGAGCTATCCCTCCCCCCTAAGCACGCTAGCCGTGGAGAACTCCTGGCTCCCTGGCAATGCATCTTGTGGTTTGTTCTGACACAAATGTCAGATGGAGATTTGCCAAAATCCAGTGAAGGGGAGGAAGGGGGGAACTAACCCAACCACCCAGCTCTCTTGGGCTCCTTCGGCCCTCACGCAAGACACACACACAGAGCATCTGATCCCATTCATCTGCAGCCTCACAGAAGGGTATTTATAGGATTCTATATAACGCTTGATAGAAATGGGAGCATTTTGTTCACGGTCTAGCCCGAACACAGGGATTCGGCCTGAATGCACATTGAGGGCATGGAGAGAACTCTGAACCATTGCCTGGACTACAGACCGCCCCGAACCTCAGCCCTGGATCCAAATACCTTCAGTATTGGGGGCAGTTTAGATTCAGAGCTGGATTTTGCTTCTAGCCTTTTTCTTGCTAATGAGGCCAAACAAAAACCCAGATCTAGATGTCTTTGAAGTCTGGGAGAGTTGGCCAAACTTTGCACCTCGGCTTGATGCTGATTTTTGTTTCCTGCTTTCTTCTCTAGTCACGGTGCCTCGGTGCTCTCTGAAAGTATCTCTAATCTGAGGAACTGTTGTAGAACTTTGCTAGCAAGTCCGTGGAACCTGCCCCCTCTCCAAACCTACTTTTGTGAAGAGCTGATGGCACATGCTTCCGTTCAGTTGACTCCCGACTAATTCATATTTTGTGTTTCCAAATCAATTTGGGTAATCGGGATTCTGTTTTGCAATGAAAATGTAGGTTGATGCTTATTGAGTAGCTCTGACATTTGCTGTGTAGTGCTGTCACTCTGCTGTGCAGCTGATGCATGGATGTATTTGCATTAATTGTTGCCTAGAAGACAGTAAATTGTACCATGCAAAACATGGTAATGTCACCTCACAGGTACTGTGTATGAACCTTTCCTTTGGTGTTAACTCAGATAACTTCTCCTTCAGTTTTATGCATGATGGTGACGTAATGAAAACCAAGAAAGAACAAATACAAAGTCTCTAAGAGAGCACAGTCTGTCTCTGTCTTCCATGGTGGTCTGCACCTGCACTGATGATAAAATGACAGCTGCCTCCTACAGGGAAAAAAGATACCTTGAAATGTCATGGCGTACTACTTTGAGGACAAAATCATTAGTTACATAGCTACACACACAGCTGTAATCTGCTGAGCATTGAGAAATATTTCCCTGTGTATCTGGTTTAGGTTGCCGAAATCAAATGATGAGACACTGCACTGTAAAGTTAAGCTACTGGAGACGGGGCACAGAGGGGATTATTTTTGTTGGCCGGAGTAGAAGATCAGTAGAAAGAGGGCCTGAGGACTGATTATAGGATGGCTATCAAAGGAAAAAGAGTAGGAAATGGGTGATGAAAAGGCAGTCGCGAGGATAATGAACCTTATCCTGATCTCCATCTAATCTCCAATTATTGAACACTATTTCCTGGCTTCTCTTATCAGCTCTGATATTATTCCATTATAAAAGCTCATCTGTCCAGTTTCAGCATCTCCCCGTCCTCTCCTCTCTCCCATCTGGTGGCTTATTCCCTCCTCCGGCTTCATGCACTGGCTACGGCAGCCGGTAGGGGCCAGTAACAGTTCCTTGTGTTTTACTATTTAACCTTTCTTTAAAAATCTTCACCGTGTTAAGAGATGATAGAGTGCTAGAGAAAATGGCCTATTGCAAGAAAGCAGAGCAGCGTTTATAGCCAAATTACCATGGATGGCTTATTCATTTACAAAGTCGCAATGAACTAAGTGCTGGTGAAAGGGGTCCTGTTGACAGCTATGGAGACTGAAGGACTCTTTCTATGCCCAGGACAGGTATAACGCAGGCACGTTTCCCCATGCATGGGCCTCAAATCTCTCCCGATTGAAGGATTTCTGTGGGTTACTAAGAGGAACATCCAAGTCTCCTCAATCCATCCAGTCCCCGGTCTCTTTCTGGAGACAACCAACAAAGGTGTCAAATGGAGTGTGAACATCAGTTCACCAGGAACTTTGCTTAGACCATGGGACAACTGGAAGAGGCTGTCAGTCACTGCCAGCCTGGGCCACATTCGATCCAGTGATGAGAAATGAAAGACTCCATCTGCTCCCACCAGCCCCTGGACATTTGCTGTGGTGTGTGTGTGTCTCTGCAATGTATGAGACATGTTATGAGTTTGTTTGCTGTGTACTGCGCCTTTAAATGTCACCCTGTTGATCACATCTGAGGACAGTGCTGGGAATCAATTCAGGAGGATTGTGTCAAAGTGAGTACCACACACTGTGATCGATCTCTCTCTGATCATTATATTTGCTCTTTCTTTTGTCGGCTGTTTTCCTTAATCTCACATCTAAAATCATGAAGGGCCCAGGCATGGGCAGACAGTCTGGTGCACCCATGCAGAGCTCTACTGAACTCAACGGAGCTCCTCCTTGTGGGTGCAGCATTCCACTTGCGTGCAACAAATTGCCGGATCGGGACTTCAAACGGCCTAAACAGGTGCTGCTCTGAGGGTTGCTATGCCTGCGTTGTGTATCATTCGGACATCGCTAGGCTAGACTCCGTGGCTTGAAACTGTCATGTCTTTCCTTTTTGTGTGTGGACTGAACATGCGTCAAACCTCAAAAAAACCAGATCATGTGAGGTCAGTGGAAGCAGGGACCTGGAATAGTCTCAGCCCCAGAAGCTATATTTCCCGAAGTTCAGCTTGAACTCAACTATTAAAAGAGGGAGGAGGGGGGGAATTGGGCTTGGTTTTTTTTTTTAAAAACCCAATCTTTCTGGTACTGTACTTTTTAAATTACCCAGCCTTGCTATCTCTGCCAGCTCATACTTTTGTTCTATTTAAGCACAAGATTGTAACATTAACATGATTTATGACAATCCATGGAGTTTAAGGGCACAGGGTTGAGTGGGGTTTTTTTTTTTTTCCCTTCCTCAGGTGAAAGAAAACCTAGAATGTTAACTCACAGGACATTACAACGACTGCTCCTTCAATCCTTGATTTATGAGCTCAAATTTATGAGTTAAAAATCATTATTCCACTCGCGCATATATATATATATTTTCCTGGCCACTTTAGTGCTTGTGAAAGGTGAGGGTTTTGACAGCTCCTGAAAATAAAAGCCCTTAATATCCCCACAGCAAGTCTCTCCCAGACAAGGAAGGAGATGCCATGGTGGCTTTTCCCCAGTGCTACAGATGTGAGCCCGTGCAACTCATACTTAACTAAAGAAAGAAGGAAGCTCACCCAAGACAGGACAGGACTAATTGGTGAGCTAATTCTGCAGGGTTGTGGAGGCCTGTGCTTGAAAATCTAGGCTGATTACCTCCTGTTTCTGGATAAATGCTGTTCATATTCATTTATTAGGGAGTAGAATTGAAGTGGAAACCGAATCCTCTGGTGCAGTCAACACATAGTTGCACTGGGACTTTCTCCATATGTTCCGATGCACATAAGATGTAATCAAGGAATGAAAAGCAGGCTGTGATGATTAGTAACGGGCTGTAGTTTCAGTTGCATGCATCATGTTGGGGGAAGTGAGGGGTTGTGAGACACATTTACCACATTCCCCCTCAGATCCAAGGAAACTTAATTTAGGCTCATAATATAGTACAGGGCTTATGTGGAGGCAAAGCCGTGTATTTCCCCACGTCACCACTGCCTGCCATTTTGGTGGCATAATGTGCTAAATGTTTAGCTGACGTCAAGCTGTCATTTCAGTAGGTCTTTGTTGCTCTGGGTTCAGGGCCGGCTCTGACTTTTTTGCCGCCCCAAGCCAAAAAAAAATAAAAAAAAATTGGGGCGGCCAGAACGGCAAAGCAAAAAACAAACAAAAAACCGGCAGCACGGCCGAAGCGGCAAAGCAGGGAAAAAAAACCCAACAACCTGCGGGGCGGCCGGAGCCAGGGTGCAGGGGGACTCCCTGCGCTGCAGACGTGCCCCGGCTAGCGGGGGGAAGAGAGGGAGAGAGAGAAGGGGGGCGGCCAGGGCTTCAGCGGGGCGCTCGCCACACGGGCCCGACCACCGCGCCGCCTCCCGGGAGGGCTCCGCGCTGCTCCAGTCGGCGGGGAGGGCAGGACGCGGGCTGCCCTGCCGGGCTTGCTACAGACCTGGCACCGGCTGGGGCAGACGGAGCGCGCAGCCCGCTCCCAGCAGGGTGCTCCCCTCCTCTGCGCCGCCGCCCCCTACAGGGCGGCCGGATCGACGAACCAAAAAAAAAAAAAAAAAAAAAAGCGGCCGTGCCGCCCTAGGATTGGGCGGAATGCCGCCCCATAGAATCTGCCGCCCCAAGCACGAGCTTGCTCGGCTGGTGCCTGGAGCCAGCCCTGTCTGGGTTGCAAATGCTGCTTTGCTGTCCGTGCTTAGACCTGATGTGTTAACATGCCCCAGAGTACCCGGCAATAGAGTGGTAGTCAGGAAACCAGGGCTCTGTCCCAGGCTCTACCATTGACTTGCTGTGTGACCTGGGGAATGGGATTTTCAAAAAGAACAGAATTGGTTTAACTGCCATTGGCTTCAATGAGAGCAGTGTTAGGCCAATTCTGGATGCTTCTGAAAATCCTCCCCTTCACCTCTCTGCGTCTGTTTCTCTATTTAAAATGAGCATGTTAACCTTTCTTATGTGCTTTGAGATCTATGGGTAAGAGCTGAGCATTATCATCTATGATTCTGGCTGTTTAGCGATTCCAGCCAGCACAGTTTTGAATTGGTAAAGTGGGAATAGAATACTGCTAATAAATTTAAAGGGACACTTACTAGAAATGTACTGTAAAAGTCTTGGCTGTATTACACTGCAGTAGACTGGAAAAACTAAGAATTCAGAAAGCTGGATTTACTTTTCAGCAATGAAACCTTTCTTTCTTTCTTTCTTTCTTTCTTTCTTTCTTTCTTTCTTTCTTTCTTTCTTTCTTTCTTCAGTCACTTGCAGAGTGAAACTAGACGTGTCAGTTTCACTTTCTATTTCTACCCCATTTCACTTCCTGCTTCTCCACCACTTGCCCAGTGTTGTGTTTGGGTTGCCAACCCTGTGCCGGTTTCCTTTTAAATTTTTGTAAACACATTTACATTTGTGGTACATATAGTAAAATACTTTTTATTTTTATTTTTTCCCCTACTGAAACCAAACTTTTTTGGGTTTGCACTAAGTTGGCTGCGTCTTAAAATCTGACTCACAACCATGAAATACCAGGAAGCAAAAAAATGTCCTCTTTAATGCATATGTTGTGCAGTGGCTTAGTGAACCCACGGATTAAAATCCTTAGCTGAGCTTGGGAAATAATGCCAGGGCCCCTGCTGCACTTCATTAAAGCACATTTTTGACGCAGGTTGCCTTATTCAATAACAATTTATTTGACCAAAAACTGAATCAAGAGGGACAGGCAATTGTGTAGCATTTTGTTGCATTTTCATTTTCAGCATTTTTCCATGTCAATTTGCCATCTGCCGCCATGGTGATTGAAATGTATTTACTCTCTCTGTTAGAGGGAAAGCTGAGAACATATCAAAGTGATGGAGGTTTTGTGTCTCGTCTAAAACTTAACTGCAGTCTGATGCAGCCTATTCCCTAGCTGTTATGTCTGGCCACTGCTGGTCAGGCAATAGAAGATCCTTCACCCATCTCTTGTTTTGCTCTTTGCACATAGACCCCCACATTTCACTCCAGCCAAGACCTGAACCAGACCCATCATGGTTGTGCCAAAAGCGACACAGGAAATACTTGCGGTCTTCACTGTTAGTGGAGTCCTTTCCATCTGCTTTTAGAGCTGGCTACATTACAGAGACCAAATTGGTCTCGTTCTTTCACGCTCTCCTCTTGGTGATGGACAAAGACCACAGGTGATTCAGCTAGTCCTACAATCTCAGACCTTTAAAATCCCACGTGTCCGTCAGGAGATTTCATGCCCTGCAGGAGGACCTCCATTGAATAGCGCTGAGTTCCTATAAAAAAATAGACACTCAGTAAAGATCCTCAAATGGGACTTAAGTGCCTAATATCTTTGAGGATCTGGGCCTCCCTCCCTAGAGAGTAAGAGAAATTTCAAGACTCCAAAGCCATCTCTGCTGTTTTTGCTACACTATCTAGTGTATTTCTGTGCCCAATGTCACAATTTTGCCATGTGACTCTCCATTAATGTCTATGGAGCCTGTGGGTATGTCTCCCAGCTCAGGTTGACAGACTCGGGTTAGCAGGACTCTGTACAACTATGTTTAGAGCTGTGGTGCAAGCCCTGCTAACCCGAGTCTGCCAACCTGGGCTGGGAGGGTCGCTCCTGCTCACTCCAAAATGCCGTATAGACATGCTCTGTGTGGCTAAAACCTAACCCAAGATATGCACAGTGCTGCTCCGAAGCCCACGGATGTCAACAGGCTCTTTCCATTGGCTCCCATGGATTTTGTGCCATTCTCAGGCAGCGGTCATAGCTCCAAACTGGATCTGAGAGCAAACTGGGGCAAAACATCTCCAGTTTCTGCTTGATACAGTAATGACCAGCTACTGAGTTCTTTAATTGGGAGGCAGCATTGTCCATTGGTTAGAGCACAGGCGACGGAGAATCACGAGTTTTGGATTCTGCTCCCAGCTCTGCCGCTGACTTGCTGGGTGCCCGTGGACAAGTCAGCCCCTCTGGGCCTCCGTTCAGCCGCCTGGAAAGCAGGGGTTTGTTAAAGGAGCAATGATGGTATATTAGTGTCCGTAAAGCATTTTGCATGAAAAGGGCTGTAGAAATACAAAGTGCATAGGAATTGCCATGCCAAATCAGAGCAGGGGCCACCTCGTCCAGGATTCTGTCTCCTGCAGTGAGCAGTACCAAGTACTTCAGCGAAAGATGCAAGGAGCCCTGCATTTGTGGGACAACCTGTCTCCAGGGGAGCTTATCATCGCTGGTGAGAGATTGGCTTATGCCCTGAAGCGGGAGGGTTTGTATGCCCCCCAAAACTCCTGAATCCGAGTAGCTATGCTGTGCCAGCACTTCTAACCAGGACCAGCGGAAGCTCCCTAAAAGTGGGGGGCCACTGGTGCCCAAACTGTGGCCTCGTCCCCACCCTGCTCCTGCCCCCCAAGTCTCCGTCTTCGCTCTGCCCCTTCTCCCTGAGCCCCCTCCCCGCCTCTTCCCCCAAGCACCCGTCTTCGCACCGCCCCTTCTCCCCGAGCCCCCGCCCTCACACTGCTTCTGCCCCCAGGCCCTACTCCCACATCACCTCTTTCCCCCCAAAGACCCTGCGCCCCGCTCATTCCTCTCTGCCCCCGCCCAGTCACTCTCCCTTATGGCCGGTAAAAAGTGGGAGGACCATGGCCTCCTGGGCCCCCTTGTTCCGGGGCCCCTGCTTCTAACTCTCGCAACTTTATAGCAGGTCAGGTGATACTTTTCTTAAAGCCCCAGCTCCTGGAGGCAGGTACTTAAGTGAGAATCTCTGCTGTCACTGGGAAAAAAAAAAAGTAAGTTTCTGGTCTTCATAGTTGTGGAGAAAAACTTGCGAGTGTGATGGGAGTGCACCCTAATGGCTCAGAAAACAGACGGCAAACCTAGAGAATCCCCAGTGGTGTTGTTTTTTTAAATCTCTCAGTTTTTAAGCCAATCTTGTGAGCTTTGAGTGGGGACCTGATCCATGATTGTTGAACCTTTGGGGTTGGCAACACTGCATACTGTAACCGTGGCTGTTTCTGGCATCCATAGAAATGTTGATTCCTTTAAAGTCTTTCTATAGTTGAGTATTAATGTGTAAAATAGGTCACTAACATTGGATAAAATGTGCTGAGTATGAATGATAGTTTATTATTATATGAGTATTAATAAATGCTTTGCCTTTTTTTGCCATGCATATGTGGTACATTTTGAAGGCAATTATCCTTGGAAACGATCACACGAGGTTTATGAAACTGGTTGCAGTCCTTTCCCAATAGTGTAATCTCCTTGCTGATGGGGATATAATGCAGCTGATGAGAAATGGAGCACACTCAAGCTGCCCTGCCTGTCTCCCGCTGCTCATCAGCTGCTCTGCTCCACTGACAGCAATAAACCCCCCTAATTAAAATTTGAAATCGCTCTAAAAGCTTTAATTCACTGTGCTCTGATGGAGAGAGGGTGTTGTGTTTCACCTCCAGTCCCACCTGTCTCAACTTAACTCTCTGATACTTGTGGCCCCTGAAAAACCCCTGTGACTTCAAAGAGGGTGGTATGGTCCTGTGGACTCATGCTGGAGCAGAGGGAATACATAGAAATGGACAACGCATTAAACCATCTGACAGCTATGTTCAAGTAACATTAAAGAAGGGAAATGCCAGCCACTAGGGCTTGTTTAAAAGTTTGGCTCTCTTTTCCCTTTCATGTGCTTCTTAAAATGCTCTTTGTGGGTTTTGCCGACGACCGGGGGAGATTTGTTGTTTAAAACCAAGGCACTTGTCCCCCGGCCACCTGTCTGCTGCCCCCCCAGTGAGGTCAGAGTGCTGCATTTGTGACGTCACAGTCACTTCCATGGCAACACACTGAAGCCTTGGTTGCAAGTTTTCATTTGCACCTGAATGTTTTTCAAGTTTTTGCTGAAAACTGAAAATGTTTCAGTAGCCATAAAAAATAAAATCAGTTTTCATGTTTTTAGTCTGATGATAATTGGCTTTGAAGTTGGCCATTTCCTGTGAAAATTTCCATTTGGATGAAAAAGCTTCTTTTTTTTTTATCAAAAAAGGTGCTTGAAACGAAAAGGATCAAGAATGCTCGAGTCTGTGCATTACAGATATGAGCAAATGAAAATGCCCCATGACGTAAATCTGTCATTCAGGACATTTTGTGGTCCAACTGAGAGAGACAGGAATTCCACATCTCTATAACAGGGTTCTTGACACACGAGACTCCAACAGCCCTGAATCTGGTTTTGTTTTGTGTTTCCAAAATGCCCAGAGGCTACAGTCCACATTATGGAAATTTCATAGAGAGAAATGAGCCAATTTTGAACCGGAAGGGCACACAATAGCCACTGAGATGGTATCTAATTGTTTTCCATTCCCTTCCTCCTCCTCCTCCTAAACTCAGACAGACACTTTCCCCACTAATTGGGTTAAAAAAAAATTGATCCCAGGTTGTGATTGTATATGTCAAGTATTTGGAGGCTGGTTTGTTTTTAACCCAGAAGAAATGTTGTGGCTGAGAATGCAGAAGGATATTTCTGAATCCATTTGAAAGTTGACTTCAATATGGCTCCAGCTAATGTGGTCTAAACCGGGTTTGACTAGTCAGTGTGAACGCAGCCAAGCTGCTTCAGAAACGACCAGCCAGATGGAGAGGGACTTCCATTTCCCATAGTTCCACATATGTGTTCCTCGGATACAGGGGAGGGCGCTAGTGGTCCCGATGCGATCAATTGATTCATTGATCTGTGGAACGATTGATCAATCTATTGATCGAGCTATCGGATGATCCAACAATTTTTTTTTCACCATAGGTATCTATGCACTTATAGCCCCATCACTGCAGGATCAAAATTCCTCCATAGTATCTGTCTGTCAAGGGAGCGGAACCGCCCATTTATTCCATGCAGAAGCGAATGTAGCTCACAAAGGTCAGACCATCCAATCAAGGAACAGAGATAATGCCATGTGACTTGGGTGACCAGCTGCAATGCTTCAGGAAGCCAGTTCCAAATATGGACTCATCCTGTGAATTTTCACTACTCTTGTAGTGTAAACCAAACGTACTACAACTTCTTTTTATGGAGGCAACATGCACAAATCTTGGCAGTAGCTCCACAGACCCACCCTTTTCAACAGTTGCCAACAACACACATCACAACCCTAGACCAGCCACACATTTCCTTGTTTAACTGGGGGGAGGGATAGCTCAGTGGTTTGGGCATTGGCCTGCTAAACCCAGGGTTGTGAGTTCAATCCTTGAGGGGGCCACTTAGGGATCTGGGGCAAAATTGGTCCTGCTAGTGCAGGCAGGGGGCTGGACTCAATGACCCTTGGGGGTCCCTTCCAGCTCTATGAGATAGGTATATCTCCATATATATATATATATAACTATCTGCCTACTCCCCCTAGTGGCTGGTATATTATACACATTTCCCCCTTTTTTAACTCCACAGCTTACAAAACCAACAAGAATAATTAGTAATGCATTTCAAACTGCAAATAATCATAGTAAATAAATAGGCACTCAGTTGTACTATACAATCTTTTAAATCGGTAGATGTGTGTTTCTCCCATACAGAACACCTCCATTCAACCTCCGCAATAGGTCGTTCCACCATCCATGTTGCATTTCCAGGGGCAACTTTTGGGTCAAACCTGTCGTTCTGCAATGTGGTAACTTGAACAGTCCGTCCATGAGGTCTGTCTGGAACAGTTGATATTGTGTCTGGCGGCTGCCCCTTCAGCACCAGTTTCTAGAAGTCTGAACCTAACTGGGCATTCTCAGGCGGCTATTGCAGTGCTGCTGTAATAACATCTCCAGAGCTAATCACACTCCTTTGTCTCACATGTCAGCACACAACCCTGCCATCCCCCAGAATTACTATGCAGGAGACTGGTCCTGTAATCTCTTGGATGATAGCTGGCATCCAGTTGGGACCAGGACCAGAGTTTTTAGTATAACAGCTTCTCCAGCAGTCAAACTATGTTCTTTAGCATGTTTGTCATGTGGCTGCTTTCGCGTCTGTCGTTTTTTGCTGTATTTTTCCCATTATGTATGGATGCGTAAGGTCTAACCTTGACCTTCATTTCCTTCTCATTAACATCTCTTCTGGGGACAGGCCTGTGGTCAACTGAGTGTTATCCAACAATTAGATAATGAGACACTTTCATATCTATGGTATCTACAGGTATGCTTTTAACACTCTCTTTAACTGACTGAATTGTCTCTTTAGCTAACCCTTTTGAGGATGGATGGTAAGGTGCCATTGTAACATGTTGAATGCTATTTTGCTTCATAAATCTGTGGAATTCTGTGCTTGTAAGAGAACTTCCATTATCTGATACAAGCATTTCAGTTAAACCATAGATACTAAAACTGGTTCTTAATTTTTCTCTGGTGGCTTCGCTAGTGGATGTATTCATGGGATAGATGTCTACCCATTTGGAATGTGCATCCATTAGTACTACAGACATTTTTCACCAGGAATGGTCCAGCATTATCACTATGTAGTCTCCTCCAAGGCTTATATGGTCACTCTCGAGGATGAAGTGGAGTCACAATAAGAGCTTTGCAACACTCTTGACATACTGGACAGGATTGTACCTTGCTCTCAATATCAGTATCCATTTCTGGCCACCACTGGTAAGTCTGGGCTAACCCTTTCGTTTTAGTAATAACAGGGTGTTTCTGGTGGAGTTCATCTTTTGTTACTTCATGTCCTTGCTTTGAAATGATGACCCAGGTTCCCCATAATACACACCCTTTATGACATTAAATCACTTATAATAAGGGATGAACTCCTGATCGGCTTTGCTGTGGGGCCATCCCCTTAGCACAAACTCTAACTTTTGCGAGTACTGGATCTTTACCAGTCCACGATTTTACCTGTAATGCTATCACTGACCGTGTACCAAGATAGTGCATTAGTAACACACACTCTTCACTTCTGTGTTTTTTCATATGTCTCCAGTAAAGGCAAACGGCTGAAAACATCTGCATTTCCTAACTTCTTACCAACTTTGTGTACAATAGTATATTTATAGGTTCTTAATGTCACTGCCCATCTCTGGATTTTAGGTGATCCCATTTAGGGCACGGCCTTTGTCTCATTAAACAATGAGATTGGGGGTTGTGATCAGTGCAAATTGTAAACTTACACACACACACACTATCTATATCTGGGGTGCAGAAGTTTCTCTCTCTCTCTCTCTCTCTCTCTCTCTCTCTCTCTATATATATATATATATATATATATAGAGAGAGAGAGAGAGAGAGAGAGAGAGAGAGAGAGACTTCTGCACCCCAGAGCTAACAGCTAATCCTTCTTGATCTAATTGTGAATAATTATGTTCAGCAGAAGACAGAGTCCATGATACAAATCCAGTTGGTTGCTCTGATCCATCTGGTGAGTTAAAACGGCTCCAATTCCATAAGGAGATGCATCACAAGTCAAGATCAGTCCTTTGTCAGCTTGATAATGAACCAGGACTTATGAGGATTGCAACAATAGTTAGAATCCCGAAATGCTTGTTCTTGAGCTGATTTCCAATACCATTTAGCCCTCTTTTTAAGGAACATATACAGATGCATGAGAAGTGTTGATAAGTTTGGCAAAAACTTACTGTAGTAATTCAGCAAGCTTAAGTATGCCTTCAGCTCTGAAATATTCCTAAGTCCGGGGGCATCCTGAATTGCTTTGACTTTGTATGTCACTTGGTATAGTCCCTGGGCATCCACTTTATATCCCAAGTATATCACGTCACGTGCAAGGAAGGAACACTCATTCCATTTTAGGCACAGACCTCCTTCCTTTAGCCTGGTTAGTACTTCTGCTACATTTTGTAAATGTTCTGTTTCTATTGCCTGTGATTAGTATATCATCCAAATATACTGCCACATATGGAATTCCCTGAACCATCCCTCAGTGGTTCTTTGGAAAACAGCAGGAGCTGAGGACACACCAAAAGGTAACTGGTTATATTTAAACAGTCCTTTGTGAGTATTTACAGTGACATACTGCTTGAAATCTTCTTCCAGGACCATCTTTTGATAAGCACAGCTGATGTCTAACCTTGTGAACAATTGCCCTCCTGCTAAAACTGCAAACAGAGTCTCAATTTTTGGAACTGGGTTCTGTTCTAATTGTGAGACCTTGCTGACAGTCAACGTATAGATATCACACATGTGTACGGAGCCGTCTAGTTTCAACACCGATACTGTTGGTGCAGCCTATTCAGAAAACTTTACACGTTAAGAACATAAGTGATCTCTCTCCTGCCATCCATCTCCACCCTCTGACAAACAGAGGCTAGGGACACCCTTCCTTACCCATCCTGGCTAATAGCCATTAACAGACTTAACCTCCATGCATTTATCCAGTTCTTTTTTAAACGCTGTTATAGTCCTAGCCTTCACAACCTCCTCAGGCAAGGAGTTCCACAAATTGACTGCGCTGTGTGAAGAAGAACTTCCTTTTATTTGTTTTAATCCCATTTAAACCCATTTGGTGGCCCCTAGTTCTTGTATTATGGGAACAAGTAAATAAGTAAAAATAACTTTTCCTTATTTACTTTCTCTACATCACTCATGATTTTATATACCTCTATCATATCCCCCCTTAGTCTCCTCTTTTCCAAGCTGAAAAGTCCTAGCCTCTTTAATCTCTCCTCATATGGGACCCATTCCAAACCCCTAATCATTTTAGTTGCCCTTCTCTGAACCTTTTCTAGTGCCAGTATATCTTTTTTGAGATGAGATGAGACCACATCTGTACGCAGTATTCAAGATGTGGGCGTACCATGGATTTATACAAGGGCAATAAGATACTCTCCGTCTTATTTTCTATCCCCTTTTTAATGATTCCTAACATCCTGTTTGCTTTTTTGACTGCTGCTGCACACTGCGTGGACGTCTTCAGAGAACTATCCACGATGACTCCAAGATCTTTTTCCTGATTAATGGTAGCTAAATTAGCCCCCATCATATTGTATGTATAGTTGGGGTTATTTCTTCCAATGTGCATTACTTTACATTTATCCACATTAAATTTCATTTGCCATTTTGTTGCCCAATCACTTAGTTTTGTGAGATCTTTTTGAAGTTCTTCACAGTCTGCTTTGGTCTTAATTATCTTGAGCAGTTTAGTATCATCTGCAAACTTTGCCTGTAGTCTTTTTAACTCAGTGTCAACGTTTTGCTTTATGGCAAAGGGTACAGATCTGGGTTTGAAATAACAAGGCATGTCTTTTGGGTTTATGTAGATTTTAGCAGTGGCGTCTTTCAAAGTACCCAGTTCATCTTTAACTACTTCCTTATATGTATTTAAAACAGTTTCCTGAACTAGATAATCTTCTGATTTCAAGTGATGTATTTTTCCTTTCCAATCCAGGGAAAGGTCAGCCACCCACCCTCTACCAAGCAACTTAGGACCAGTGCCTGCAGCCATTAGCGATCGTAGATGTCTTAGCAAACCTTCCCATTGGTAGCTCTCAGTATCTTTACTGCTTCTCCGGTATATCTTTTTAATTCTACCTGACATCTCTGAAGTGGAGGTGGTTCACTGTCTTTCCACAAAGTCTCATATGCTTCCTGACTCATAATAGTCATGCTACATTCTGTGTGCTGCTCAAATCGTACATTTTTTTCATTTACAATCAGTCCAATATGAAGGGAACCTACTTTAGGAATATTTGTTTCTGGTATGCTATAGATAGCATAAGCTATTTCCTCCTCTTCTTTTTCACTGCTTTCCTCCTCCAGTATGTGAAAGGCACAAGGACTGTGAGGCAGGGGCGGATTGACAAAATTGCCGCCCCCCCCACCAGCTCACCTCCGTTCCCCCGCGGCAAGCCTGGGAGGGAGGGAGGGGGGAGAAGGGGAGTTGCGGCGCGCTCGGGGGATGGCGGTGGTGGAGCGGAGGTGAGCTGGGGTGGGGTGGGGAGCGGTTCCATGCCCCCCCACAAGGGTTACTCCCTGCGCCCGCCGGCCCCAGCTCACCTCCTCCTCTGAGCACGCTGCTACTCGCTTCTCCTCCCTCCCTCCCAGCGCTTTCGCGCAGCAAGCCTGTGAGGGAGGTGGAAGGAGGGAAGTGTGGCGCGCCCGGGGGAGGAGGCGGGCCGGTGATTTGGGGAAGGGGCGGAGTTGGGGCGGGGCCGGGGGGGGGGGAAGCGAGCAAATTTGCCGCCCCCCCAAATTTGCCGCCCTAGGCCTAGGCGATAATACGCCGCTGCTGTGAGGCTGCTTTTTATCTTGGTTTTGTGTGTCTGCTCTCTTGGTTTGTTTCGATGCACTTTTCAAATGTGCCCAGTCACTCTGCAGACGTGACATTTTATCATTTTAAAATCTGCAGTCATGGGGGTTCATTGCATTTACAATAACAACACTCTTGGCTAGCTGACTGGATATTTTCCCCAGGTTACTTTGCAGTTTTGTGCATAGTACCTTGTGTTTCCTATATGCTATTTCTGTCTCCCCAGGCTCCTGTGGCTTGTGTTTCTAAATCCTGTACATTTTCATTTGCAGATTCCATAGCCTGGGCCAATTTCAGAGCTGTTTCGAATGTTAACTGTGGTTCAGACAGTAATCTCCTTTGCATTTTGTCATCATTAATGCCACAAAATAATCTGTCTCTTAGCATTTGTGTCAGAGTTACACCATAATTACAACTTTGAGATAGCTTCCTCAGTCCTGCCACAAATTCTCCTACTGTCTCCCTGGATTTCCTCGACCGAGAGTTAAACTTAAATCATTCTATTCTTTCACGGGGTGCTGGGTTGAAATTTTTTTAATAGATTTACTAGCTCATCAAACGTTTCTCTCCAGGCTTTTCAGGGGTTAACAGGTTTCTCATTAAACTGAAAGTCTTGGCCCCAGCACTGCTGAGTATGTTAGCCTTCTTCTTAGCTTCCTCTGAATATCATTCGCAGTGAAAAAATAAGATAATATTTCACAGTATTCTTCCCAAATTTGGTGTTGCAGATTAAATGGGGAAATAGTCCCAAATGTTGCTGCCATTTCTCTTGTGTTTGTAAGGGTGTGTAGGCCTTATTTACAGATGACTTCCCAGATTTCTTTCTTTCTTTCTTTCTTTCTTTCTTTCTTTCTTTCTTTCTTTCTTTCTTTCTTTCTTTCTCATGTGAGTTCGACTTCACTTCATCACCTCATATGTTGTGTAAACCAAACGTACCCAACTTCTTTCTATTCAGGCAAGACACACACATCTTGGCAGTAGCTCCACAGGCCCAAACTTTCCCGCCGTTGCCAACACCGGCACAGCACAACCCTAGAACATCCACGCATTTCCTTGTTTAACTATCTGCCTACTCCCCCTAGTGGCTGGTTTATTATACACCTTATAACAACTCCGAACAGTTGACCAACAATGCACATGCTCCAATATGTTCATATTGAGATTCCTCAAATAACCAGACATTCATGGAAAAAACAGCCTGTCCAGAGACAAGTTGCAAACAGAAAACAGGACCAAATTTATTAAAATAGCGCTAGGCCGTGAATCATTCGACCAGCTGTACTTTTAAGCAACTTGGATCAAATTGGAGCAAAACTCCATCGACTCATTTGGAGTTTCTTTTGTTTTACATCAGGTCTGTATTTGGCTCATTTTTTCCCCTTAACTATACAGTCTTCAGTATTCAATGTAGGTACCTGCTTATGAAAGTATACCGAAGGAATCTAATACTTAGCACCCTTTAGGTTTTATTCACGGCTAATTTTCATTGCAGCTGAGCACGGAGGATAACAAATATAGCATTCCCAAAAGCCAAGGCAGGGCATGCTTTACTGAGCTATTAATGCTCCCTGTGGGGACTCTGGGAATTTAGACACCCGAGAAGTGTATTAATGGTGCCATTAAATATGCCCCTGGAATATCTTAAAGCTGCTGTACTGTGGGTCTTTAAGATTCAGATTAAAAATGTCCCACATCTCTGAACATATCAATGGACTGAAGCTGAATTCTCAGTCCAGCCTCTGATTACCACGGATGGGCCCTGGGGAAGTTTCTCTGAGATTACATCAGTCGAAAGAGGCTGCTGAGTTTACTGTCTGGGAATCTACAATACTAGAGGGTTGTTTTTTTTAATTATGTATACAATAAAATATGTTCCCTTGACTGCCTCTTAAATGCAGCTTGCTGAGAAGGGAGAAAAAGATCTGTTACAACTGCAAAGTGATTTTTCTACTGTCCAAGAAATGCTGGCCTAAGCACCTATTTACTGACTAAATGTGTGTGATCATGTGTCACGGCTGGCCTGAACCAAGGATTACACCCTGCTGCGAAGTAACTCTTTTAGCTCCCTTGGGGTCTCCGTGCTGCAGGTCCCAGAGTTGGACGACTAGAGGATCTGCACATATGCAGCCCCAGGTTTTGTTACACATGTGCATTAAACAACAAAGTCACTTGGCGTTTTCTTGTGAGAGGCGTTTCCTTCACGGCGGTGCATTTTATCAGTGACAAATGGAACAGGTACTCAGAAATAGTTCAGCTTCCCACGCTAACTGAGGAGAACTCTCTCCCCCAGGGGAAAGTTCAGGTGAGGAAACATCTCCCCTCTTGCAGCCTGACCTCAGACGCCAGCAACCCTAATCCTTGGCTAGCTGGCTGTCTCCTGGAGCACCCAGGGCCTTGCTTTCCCTGCTCCTCTTCAGAAGCACCCAAGTCAGCTGCTATGACAGCCCTGCCCAATAATGGCCTGACGCACAAATTAACCGCAGTGATAATCATGGGTAGCAGCTGGAGTAGATGGCAGGCTGCTGGAGTGGCTCTGGAATAAGAGGGTGTGGCCAGAAGAGCTTTACCAGCTGGGAAGAAGGGGGCGTGGCCTGAGAAGTTTTGGTGTGGGGGAAGGCGATAAGAGTGACCTCGGTTTCTCTTTTTCACAGAAGTTGGCAGCCTCCATGCAGTCAGGTCCATTGGGAGGCTGACACCTCCGCAGGTATTTTTAAACGCCTAGATGTTGTCTGTGAATTTTGATGCTGTGTTCTCCTGTGACACCGATTTATTTCTCTATCTGCGCAGCCATTGAGATAAAACCGCGGGAGTTTTCCTGAAATACTTGAAGTGCTGACTCGCTTCCCTGTGGCCGGGCTGGCTGATAACTACTACTGCTTTGCCAGGCTCTCCCAAAGTCTAACTGCCCTCCCAGTGCCACAGATCCCTAGCCTTATCCACCCTTCACAGCGAATGCTTAGCAACCAGAGCAGCAAAGTGGGTTATAGCATCTAAATGAATGAGGCACTAGAATGCATCAGTGATTAATAGGCAGCGAGAGGAGGCATGAGCTAGTGGACGGAGTGTAGCACTGGGAGCCCCCAATGCTGTTAGTAGAAGTGTTGCAGAGGTGCTAAGGAACCCCAGTCTCTGACCAGCACCTCATTGTGCTAGGTGCTGTACAAACACACAGTCCATGCCCCAGAGAGCTTCCAATCTAAGTGTAAAACAGACGGGGGAGTGCAAGGAAACAATGAGACCACGGAGATCAGCAGGATAGGCCCTGGTCTTGGCACACCTGCCGCCTAATTGAGTTCTGCTCTCAGCTTGCCTGCTCCCTGTATGTTCTTTCCGTTGGGTTCTGCACCTGATGCTGTTGTGCACTGAAATCATAGAGATTATTGTGTCAGGAGCTGGATGATGTGCTTGGGCAGCGTTGTCCTCCAAACTGTTCAGGTGTGTGTGTCTTAGACTCTATACTGCCAGCCGCTCCTTTAGGTGAAGTGGCCAGGGTCTGCACTTTCCAGGCAGCCGTGGCATGCAGCATTGTGACGATTTTAAAATCTGGGGTGGCCACGGATTCCTCACAATGGGTTTCACCCCACGAAAGAGCAAAGTTTGGATACAGATCAGAAGTCAAGTGTGATTGGGTCGGAGATTTTGGTTCAGGCCCACCCCTGCCATGGGGCAAAGACTCGGACCTAAAGAGAGAGAGGAAATATTAGCAGAAGTGGGACGGGACACGGGAACTTTGAAGATTTGCTACGACTTCAGGTTCTCTCTATTCAGCGCAGTAAGGAACACAGGGATAGCCCCGAGGCTCAGTGGGATGGAGGTGAATAGCATAAGGGACATCAGTTTGGGGGAAGTTGAGGGCTTTGGGAGCTGTTTTGCAGGTATGTGTGTGTTTCGAAGGAGGCTGCAGGTCCCAGCTCCTGAATTCGTTCCTAACAGGGAAATGGAGAGCTGCCCCCAGACAGCTGGAGATTAACCGAGGGGATCTGTGAAATGAGAAATGGCGTATGGCTTCCTTTGGTCAAGATCACAGGAACGCATTTGAATGAATGCCAGTAAAACTTCCAGGCCAATCCTTAGCAGACGGACTCCACCTCCTAAAACAATCAAATCGCAGAGGGCTTGGCAGGGCTGCTCAGAACTGGCAACTCCCATCCAGAACAGATTCAAAATTGAGCTAACATGAGTCCGGAATAACCTCTAATCCCGGGAGGCGGGGGGAGGAGCAGCTGGGCGGCGCTGATGTCATTTGGGCTGTCTGCATTGTATCATTCCTGTGGGTAGAAGACTCACATTTCCAAAGGGCTTGATGGCACCTTAAACCGGATAAGCAGCAAATGAGGGAAATGGGATCAAACCGGCACTTGGGAGCTCCACATTTGGGGCCTCGGACGTTGACTGTCAGTGTTTTCCTTAACAAGCCTCTATTGTTGTAGTGGTGAAACTGTGACACACACACACACACACACCCCTCACCCTGCTTCCTTTTCTAGCAAATCTTCAGGCCGCTTTCTGAGCGTCAGACCGCACCAATCGTGATGGTTTTCAATGGGGAAAGAGACAACAGGCGTCATGTTTTCTCCACCGGGATTTGTCTGTTCAGGGGCAGATTGTTATTATTTAATCATGTTTATTACAGTAGTGGCTAGGGACCAACCCACAGTGGCTCCTTGTTGTGCTCGGTGCTGTACAAACACAGAGCAATAGACAGTCCCTGCCCCATGGAGCTTACAATATAAATAATCTACTACTATATTCTCAGCGGCACTCGCCATCTTCTGGGCACAGTTTAGCAGCAGCCACAAGGGAGCTGGTTGTGGCTCTCTGATTCTCGGACAGTTCTATACCTGCAGTTGGCTACGGCCCCCCAGGGGCATCCAACATCTGGGGATTGCTGGATCACAGGGTATGCCTACCATTCCCCCTCTTCTTCCCAATCAGTCTCCCATGCTGGGAGCCATAGGTGAGTGACATAGAAGCTGACTGTGGTGCTGGGGACTTCCCCTGTGCTGGGGACTTTCCAGGTGAGAGACTGACTGCATTGTGGGTCTTTTGTGGAGCCTGTGCTACACAAAGGAGACAGATCACAGTGGTAGAAGGAGCGGGAGAGCTTTGGGCTGTGACCTTGTTCCCTGTGAAAAGTTAATTAGGGTGGGCTGTGCTTAGGGTCTGACCTGCCCCAGGTCCTGCCAACAGAACTCCACGACTTCCGACATCATGGCATGACACATCTGTGATTTCGGCCTCCCTTTTCTCCTCTCCCCACCTGCAAAAAAGTTAGTATGACCAATCTCCAGCCTTGGAGATGATTATGAATAATGATCAGCAGGTTAATAATGATAATACCCAGCTAATACCATGCTTCTCATCCATAGACCTCAACACGATTTACAAAAAAAACCCCATCGTTTTACAGTTGGGGAAACTGAGGCACCGGAAAGTGAAGTGACTTTCCAACGGTCCCCCAGTAATCCAGGGGCAGAGCTAGGAATCGAACCCAGGACTCCTGAGTCTCTACCCACAAGGCCATGCTGCCTCCATAGCGGGCTCATGACTAGTTTTTGTTGGCTGTTGGGAGGAGAATACAGTGTCCTATTATTTTACAAAAAGCATTACTCCCTCTGGCCAGCTGTCTTGAACTGACCCACAGCACTGCCCCCTCGCAGACAGGAAGGGGAACTTGGTATGTTTAAAGGTGCATACACAGAAAAAGGAATCGTAACCTCTCCCTTAAATGTACAGTAGCTACAATCACGACAGGTGAGGTAAGCAGTGATTGAGAACTGGGGGGAGGGATAGCTCAGTGGTTTGAGCATTGGCCTGCTAAACCCAGGGTTGTAAGTTCAATCCTTGAGGGGGCCACTTAGGGATCTGGGGCAAAATTGGTCCTGCTAGTGAAGGCAGGGGGCTGGACTCAATGATCCTTGGGGGTCCCTTCCAGCTCTATGAGATAGGTATATCTCCATATATTATTTATTATTAACCTGAAGTTGAGGGAGCAATGAGGAAGCCGGTTAACCTCTTGCTGGTTCCCATACCACCTGCAGAACCTTTTCTTCACCATGGAGAAGAACATTCTCCCACCCTAGGGTGGCCCAGGGCACTTGCAGATCAGGTCAAGCCCTGAAACCTATATTCAGTTTTCTCTGGAACTGGCTGAAATTTTTCAAATTTCAAAGTTTTGGTAAGAAATTGAAGTTTCGGTAGGGGGAAAAAAAGGCAACCAATATTTTCCAAGGAGATTGTTCTGGATATTACTCCCCTCCCCATCTATTTTTTGACCAACTGGTTGGAAGTTTTTCAAATCCAACTTTTGGAAGGAAAAAAGCGGGGGGTGGAGGGGAGAGCAATTGTTGGAAAACATTTTCACAATATTTTTTCCTCCGTTTTTTGACCAGCTTTAGTTTTCGTTCAGCCCTTACTCCAGCAAAGCAGCCAGTGATGCCAGTGGGAGTTGGCCTTTGCAAAGTCCATGTGAGGATTTCATCATTTTAAAGGAACACTGCCAAATAGTTAAGGCTAAAAAATTAGCCTTTGTAAAAATTTGACTAGGTTTCTGTTGTTCCCTGCTCTGGTCCGGCTGGATATAGCTGACAACATCCTCTCCCACCATATTTTGTCACTTCCAACTCTAGACTCAGCTAGAACCCAGATGTTTAGATGCTGATGCAGAAATGAAAAATAAGAGTCGGAGGGGAATGTTAACCAAACATTTCAAGGGTTGGTTCTAGAAACAAGCAGTGATTTGGATTAGTTCTTGTTTGTTTCCAAACATTAAGGGGAAAACTATTCCTTGAATAAAGGATTCAAATACTGTGAATCAATGTGTTCACTGAATGAATTATTGGGTGATTCATCCAACATTCAGCTGCTCAGGTATGGCAAAAAAAATAAAAATATTGGCTGAACAATTTACCCACCAGATAGTGGCAAAATTCAATGACTAACCCACTCTGTATTTGTTCAGCTCAGAGTATTAATAGTATCTCTTGACTGAGTTCTGCCTCTTTAGCTTATTGTTCATACGTACCATTCTTCTAACTGCCAGCCATTCTGGTGTATTGCTGTGAAATCCTTGGACTACTTTTTAAAATGCCTTTGTTATATTAACAGGAAGCTAGAGTGAGTCAGAGAGAGAGAACAATTCTGTTGTTATGGAATTGATTAGACAAGGAGAGTTATGTGTGAAAATATTCTTTATTGTCCGTATCCTCTCTCTAATTATTCCAGCTCAGCAAGTACTGTTCCATATGTTCCAGTGCCTACTCTATTTTTTCCGAGTCCCCGTGATAGCCGTTGTTTTCACATATGTGCACTCACATATGCACATTCATCGCCTTCTGCATACATCACACTAGGAAGTAAGACACCGTAGTGTCAGCCATAAACTCGAGAGGCACTTGATGCAGAACCTGGGCCCACTCTGCTGCAGCGTACCCAGGACCCTGCCTATCTATGCTCCTGTGCTAAATACCCCAGGTAAGCTTCCTGCGAGTGAGATCTATTAGAGGAGGCAATGGGAAGTGATGAAAGCTCCGTTGCTTGGAGGCATTTGAAAAGAGGACTGGAGTGAAGGACTATATGGGAAAATCCTGCAGGGGCCGAGGGATGGGCTGGATGAGCCTACGGAGCTTTTCCGTCTTGACCTTAGAGTCTAATTTCTGGTGGTTGCAGACACAAACGCCACTCTCCATCTGCAGCCCGCTTGCCACGGACGTGGTGTGACACCGCAGAGCCCGCTTCTCCGGGGGACTAGCTTAGAAGCCAGGCTGCTTTAAAAACAAGGAATCCAACATGAACTGAAGGCTAAGTCTGATTCGCCATCTGCGGTGGCAGGCAGCCACGGAGCAGCAAGCCACGTGGTAACGGGGGGGGGGGAGGATTCTGTGGCTTACCATAGACCAAGGACATGTGACATCCAAGCTTCCCCATGAATGTACCTTGGGCATCTCCTGCAGCTGTGGGACTGGAAGGGGCAGAGTGCCAGTAGTTTGGGCAAAGGGATACCTTTCATTAGGACCCTCTGTGTGGTGCGTGGCGTTTTCCTTCCCCTGATGGGAACGCTGTAATCCTGCCCAAACAAACCCACCCACAAGGAAATCATCAGTGTTCGTTTGCTCTTAAGTGATGCTTTGGGAGTCCTGGGAAAATCTCCCCCTCGCTTCTCTCAAGGGCTCTCGGCTTTGCACAGGTAGGGGATGCCCACTGATTCCCTAGCTCTGGCGGCATCAGGATGGGGCTCAGTCTCAGAGAGATGCCCCAGGGCTGAATTCAGCCCTCCGAAAAGCAGGTGCAACGGCCACTGGTTTAATGGGCGCTTGAGGCTGTGCTAGCCGGAGGCCAGGGGGCTGTTTGCTGCCGTAGGACAGATGACGTTAGCAGGCCGCCAGAGCCATGGTGCCAGACCACACGCGCTCGCACGTTGCTTCGCCCAGCTCCCATGCACCTCCCCCCTGCGCGTGTGACGCTCCGTGCCTCTCCCCGTGCGCTCTGACACACACGCGCGCTCCCACAGGCCGACCCAGTCCCTCTCTCTCACCCCCTCCTGTTGCACACGTGCTCCCATGCACGCTCACTCCTTTTCACCCCCAAACACACTTGCTAAAATGAAGGGTGGTTTAAAAAAAAAAAAAATCAAACCCAGCCAACATCCCAGTTCAGTTCCCCCCTTCCTCCCTCCCCGAGCGGCTTGCCATAGTTTGACCATTAACAAATGGACTTGGCCAGAGGCCTCGGAGGCCATTTGCATGATAAACCTTCTGCCGCGGCTTGCGAGCCAGGGCCCGGGGTAGCAGAGAGCAGAAGCGCTCGGGCCGTGCCAGGATCCCTTCTTCTGGCTGGCAACAGGGAAGTGCCAACACTCCCTGTGTGGGGTGCCAGTTCTGAGAGAAAGGGAGGAGAAGGCTGCACACAAAGGGAGGTTTATAAGGCTGACCGGGCACCTGACACTTGTGGGGAACGTGCTTAGCCCGGTTAATCTGCAGTAGAAGTTTAATAATTTGGGGGCTTTTTTTTTTTTTTTTTAATAAAAAGCATAGCAGCAGCTGGGGCTGAGGCTTTCCAGGAGATGAACTCATGGACAACTGTTCAAAATAACTTTATTTGGACTGCTATTAGATCAGTCCACTGGGGAGCAACCAATTATCTTTGATTACTGGAGGCAGATAAGGCCAGGGCTGAACTGAAAACCAAGCACCGAAAAAGATAGGGGAAGGGGAGGGGGGAGCTGGGGGAAAGGCTGGCTGGGATGGACTTTGCGGTTAATTTGTGCGTCAGCTGCTCAGCTTGCGGGGGTTTGGGGTTGTATAAACACAGACTCCCAGCAACTGGGGCCTTATGCATGAGGCTGTTAGCAAACGGCCTGGGAGCTGATTCCAGCAATGCTCTTCGGAACGGGTACCAACGGAGGGTGAACTTCATGGGCCAGGAGAGAGAGAGAGACCTGGGAGGGGGTTTGGGTTGGTGGTGTGGCTCCGTGCACACGGGGGAGTATGAATTTGTGCGTGCAAGTGCTGGTGTTTTGGTGTGTGCACACTGGTGAGAGCGGGTGCATGTCCATGTGTGGGCGTGAGTTTTGTGTCAGCTGGTGCATGTGTGTACCCGGGTGTGTCTGAGCAAGAGGATGTGGGTCTGGGGGCACGTGTGTGTGTGTGTGTGTGCCGTTTGTGTGTGACCGTGTTTAATGGTACATGTGAAAGAGCCATTGGCCAGCCTTCTGCCATGACAATGACCTGAATTCTGTAGCATCCACACACCCAGCAGACGCTCTCAAGGCCCCGCCCCACTTCCTGGCCCCTCTTGCTCAGATACTGAGAGTCAACAGAGCAGCGTCTAGAGCGCCTGCTGACCAGTATCACCTGGGCACAAAGCCAGGCAATCTGAGCCCCAGCTGGAGTATCTAGGCCTCACTTCAACTCAGCGGGCTCACGCACTCTGGGATGACTCTCCTCCAAGCTTGGCTCCGGCTTCAGCAGCTCCTGCTTAACCGAGGCCAATGGCGCGGCTGCAGGGTAAACGAACAACACGGGACTCTGTGTGAACGCAGCCAGATCTTAACGCGGGGGGCCCCATGCAGCAGGAGGCAGTGTGTTGGGCTCACTCATTCGTCCTCATCCAAGGGCCACCTGCCCCTTTCCTCAGAGACGGAGGAACTTACGATAAGCTCTTAACTCCATAGAGCCAGTCCGCACTCACCAACTGTGTGGGGTGAGGACAGTCACAGAGCTGGGGGAACTATTAAAACCCCCTCGTTTTCTTTTATTTTTAAATCACAAATCCACCACACAGCTAATGAGACACGTGTCACAGCCAGCAGCGTCTTCGTACGCGGGGGGGAGACCCACGTCCCAGAACTCAGCTCTCAACACGGAGCTCAACATCCCCGAAGAGGTTGATTTGGGGAGCGGATTCCAATCCCGAGCTCCTCTCTGCACCCACGTGATGTATCTGAACTGGGATTCTGCACCGCTTGCTATTTCTTTGCAAAGCGTTTCCCTTTATTTTTCAGTGATGTGCTCCATCCATTTCTCTCTTCCCTGAAACGCTGTGTTTTCTTCCCTTGGACAAAGTGGGTTGAGGAGCAGCGTGGACTCTCTGTCTCTCTAGCCAGGTTTCAGTGACTCTAGGCCAGTGCTGCTTTCCAGTATGACATGAAGCAACCTGAGAGTCAGATCAATCAGCTAGTGGAAGGGGCTCCAAAGAGAAGAGACGGGCGAAGCTAAAACACTAGTAACCAGGCTGCAGGGAGCAGCTCTGCACTGTCCAGGAGACAGACGGCATGATCAATAGGTCTTTTCCGTCTCTCATTCCTATGATTCAATAAGCCTGGCCACTAGGGGCTTTAATAAAAATAGACTGGACGAAGCACTAGGAAAGAGACATTAGGAATCAACTCTGCCTTGGCTGGGAGATGGGCTGATCTAATGGGACTTTTCCATCTCTCAGTTCCACAAATAATCATGCAAAAAAATTTTTTGAAAAGGAACTGATCAACACAATAGAAATTCTGTCCAGTGTTTGCCTTAGGTTATTACAATGCTAACATCATATCTTGACCAGAAGTGTGCAAATAAGTCTCCTAAAGAGAGTATCTGTTCATTGGAGAAGATAGAGTTGGATGATTGCACCAGGGTGGAGGGGGGCTGTGGGAATGAGGGGTTAACCTCAGCTCTGCTTCCCCTTCCCCTTCCAGCTGACTTCAGTGGGCTTTGGCTCAGGTCTAAAATTGGCTACTAGGGAGAAAAACACCTTTCAGGTCAGACTTCACACCTTGGGCCAGAGCAGAGGGGTAAAGCCCCTTACTAAGGGGAATTTTCTGTTTCTCTTCTGCCCACGCTTCTTTCCCTTTCCCTTTATAAATGCTGTCCTCTTAGGAAAATGTTTTGCCAAGTGCATTTGTATTTTTTTTCTGCTGAGTCATTCCATCGGTCCAATGATGCCTTAATTTCAGCTTGCAAGAAAGTTTGTTCTTGGCCTTAGATCTTGAGAGAGAGGATCTCCTGACAGTGGCTGGGTTGGATGGTGGAGTCCACCTGGCAAATATCAATGTTAAAAAAAAAAAAGATACATTTGGGGGAAAAAGACCCAACCACCACTGGTTGCCCATGTTAATAGAAGATAGGTCTGAAATGCATGAGCAAAGTTACTCGGGAATATGTCTGAGGGCTCACATGCAGCCTCTCTCCTTTCCCTGCTTACATCGTTGTATTGAGGACCCACAACTCTGTCAGGGAAACCACAATTCCAGGTATGCAAAGGAAACTCTTTCCTTTAAAAAATGGCATCCATTAATGTCAGGGTCTCAGTCTGGAATTGATTTGACTCTAGTCAACAGAGCTTTAGCTACTGGGATTTCACAAGCACAAGAGTTTGAAAGGTCTTTAATCTTTTCCTCGACAAATAGGTCTGATGTAAAACCAAAATCCTGACCACCTCATGGTTATAAGTCTCATGGCAGTGTTAGCAAGAGGCTGGAGTGTGTGCCCGAGGGTCCTGGCCAAATTCCAATATGGGTATTTACATTCTGCCTCTGTAAGTTCCCCTGCCCTTTCAGATGCATAAATCAGTGTTCGTCACTTCCAGTCCCAAACCCTTGTGTAATGTCGCTGTGCAGTATTAACCAGCTGCCATGTTGCACCCCAGAGGGGGTTGCATTTCAGTGGCAGGTGAAGTGATTTTGGTGTAATTTGTGTGATTGTTCCCATTGGTTTTCCACAATCCAGCCTCCCTGTGCCTAAGCAAAGCCAACTCCCCCGTTTCTAATGCTGTTTCCTGTGAGCTGTGAGCTAGATTCAGTTTTCAGTGAAGCTAGTGTAAATCTGGAGGAATTCCAGGTTAACAGTGGTGTAACTAAGATCAGAATGCAACCTTGTTTCTCCGAGGGATGCCATCAAGAAATAGAGTGGGGAGTAAGGGGACCCCCATCCCAACTACCTGCCTGGATTGGTATCAGAACTGCTGAGGCTGCAAAATGCACATACTGTGTTGTGCTGCCTCGGGTGGATTTCCCCCGTGTTAAAAGTGACCATGTAAAAATAGGCCCCTTCTTACTCTGCATACCGGCTCCCCGTGCATCTCTGAGTTGGATCTTCTGACTTCTTAATGATACAAACACTTGTTGGGGCCTGTTAAACCCACAGAGTTAAGGGAGGGTTAGCGGGATTCTGTTCTGCACAGAAAAAGATCAGTGGAGACCAGATTTAAGGCCAGAAGGAATAATTATGATCATCTAGTCCGACTTCCTGCCAGAGAACCTTACCCAGCAAATCCAGCATCGAGCCCATAGCTTGTGGTTGAGCTAGAACATATGTAAGAAGAGACTTTTCGCTTTTATTTAAAGACTTCAAGAGAAGAAGGATCCAGCAAAATTAGAATTGCTGGAGATGTTCTAAGAGGCAGATAGAACCCAGACATTACGATGAGCTGGAAACCCTGGTAGTTAGAATTATCTTTTGATTTGCGAATGCCCATCATTATCAAGGAACTGTAGCTCTGTCCCCTCTCAATGTCATTCCACGTAGGATTCAGAGCATAACCCCAGCTTAAGGAAATTGAGAGGATGAAATGGCCAGACACGTGAGACCCTTCAAAGGGTTAACTATTTTGTTTCTAAGTGGAGTCTGACATGGTGTATTACAGTGAAATGAAACTGATTGTCGGGATCAAAGCCTGATGGCTAGGCAGCTACCCATCTGGTGAGTCCTCACCTTGAGCTTTGGGGCTCTTGGTGGTTTCACATCAGCATCTGAGAAGTAAATGTAGCAACCAATGAGCCAAACAGGGGGAAAAAATATAATTTAAAAAACTCCCACAAAACCCTCTTACGCTTTAAACCCTTAGCAATCTGCAGGCAACAGCGCCCTCTAGTGTCTAGGATCGGGTGTGCCTCTCTCCAGACCTCAGCAAGGCCCATGCCAACAGTTGAGCCCAGCCTGGAATTTCACAGCTTTCTCCGATTTATGTTTTCTAGCACAGCCCATCTTATCTCCTCACTGCATGCATGAAGCCATCACCTGATATTTCCTGCCGGCTGTGTCCATGTCAGCTCCATTTAGCAGCATGAAATCGGGATCGTAACAGGCAGGGACATGTGCACATCATATCCCAAATGCCTGGTCTGGCAGCAGTATCACCTGCTGTCTGGCATTTTCCCTCGGTTTTTGGGGGTTTTTTTTAATTGTATTTTTTCCCCTTCTGCTGTCAGACACGTCAAGCGTCTGCTCCCGCTGCTAGGCACAGCATAGGTCAAACTCTGCCAACAGAGGCCACATTCCTTGCTGGTGTGCATGGGCGCTGGCCCATTGATAGTGGCGGAGAATTGAGCCCCTTGTCTGGTTTTAGTGCTGTCCAAATATAGACAGAAACTCTCCTTGGAGATGAGCTCAGGTTTTGTGAGGGAATCGAGCTGGGTGCCCACACCCTTCTCGCTGTCATGAAGGTGAGACACAAGACACCGACGTTGTCACTTCCGTGGATGATTGTGTGTTACCAGCCTGCATATTTGCAGCAGGCGAATTTCAGAGTTGGGCTGTTTTGAGTATTCGCCCAAACCAGATTCTTAACTCCAGGCCCATAACTAACGGCACTAGAAGGGCTGGCCCACTTATCCAACCGGAAAATGGAAACACCATGTGACTTCTCTGACCAGTTGCAACAGGCCGGCACATTGATTACCCATAGAGCGCTCTTTGCAGTCAATCCACAAAGTGGACTGAAAAATAAATTCCATTACTTCCAAGTGACAAATAAACCTGTGATCTGCTCACGAGCAGAAAAAGGCAAAGTTAATGGATGAATGATTCATTGTGAATGCGTCTCTCTGTTCTCCACTGACTCATCCCAGAGAGAGATTATTCCCTGTGCTTCCTCCCCACCCCAATGTGCACGCACCAGGCTGGGGAAATGAATGTGACTTTTACAAGCTTGTGCACCGTGCCAGGATCTTGTGGAGAACACACTGTCTCTGCTGGAAGATCTGGGTTTTCTCCACAATGGGGATCTGCATGTTCTGTTACCAATGCCCAGAGTACCAGTGAATCTGATACATGTGGGGCTGACAGGAAGTTTATACCTCTGCTGTACAGAATTCAGGGAATCTTTCTTCACCCTGCAAAATTCGCTTTCCTCGCCTTGATGCCCTCCATTCAGCAGAGAGCAGTTTAGTTATACCTCTTGTTTATTCATTTAGAGAAGTCTTTCTAGTCTATTGTTAACCCACTGAGGAAGTGGCTGTTTGGCACAGCCTGCTAGCTTACCTGGAAGATAAGGGAGTTTCAGGTTGTATTGCTTAAACAACACTGGTGGAAGCCTATTGCACCTCTATCCTGGCATGCAGCCCTCGCCCAGCTGTTCCACCTGCCCGCCTCTCCCCCTCAGCTCTGCCAATGCACCTAATCTGCAGCCCGCACTGCCTTGCCAACTGCTGCAGTCCTGAGCCCTCCAGAGACTCANCCCACTCCTGTAACAAACCCCTAACCTATGCCCGAGTTATTGAAGTCCTCAAATCGTGGTTTAAAGACCTCAAGGTGCAGAGAAGCCTCCAGCAAGTGACCCGTGCCCCATGCTGCAGAGGAAGGCGAAAAACCTCCAGGGCCTCTGCCAATCTGCCCTGGAGGAAAATTCCTTCCCGACCCCAAATATGGTGATCAGTTAAACCCAGAGAGATGGGCAGGAGCTGGGTTGGGGGGGGTTGCAAAAAAAATGTTGATGACATGCCCCGAATTAAGCTCTTCCCCAATGTTTAGGGTGGAGGTGCATGGTTCTGTTTTGAAGGCATTTCCTTTTTGAGCTCTCTAGACCTTTCTGCTGTCTGAATGAGAGGCACATCTACCGATGAGAAAAGTACGGTTACCATCACAAAACACACAGCTACAATAGGGGGAATAATTGGTGATGCAGTAGTACCATTGCAAAGGCTCGGATCACAAACTGAATACGAGTCAGCAATGTGATGCAGTTGCGAAAAAGGCGAATATCATTCTGGGACGTGTTCGCAGGAGTGTTGTGCGTAAGACACTGGAGGTAATTGTCCCGCTCTACTTCGCACTGGTGAGGCCTCAGCTAAAGTACTGTGTCCAGTTCTGGGCGCCACGCTTTAGAAAAGATGTGGACAAATTGGAAAGAGTCCAGAGGAGAGCAACAAAAAATGATAATAGGTTTAGAAAACCTGACCTATAAAGAAACGTTAAAAAAGTGGGCATGTTTAGTCTTGAGAAAAGAGGACTGAGCGGGGACTTGATAACTATCTTCAAATATGTTAATGGCTGTTTTAAAGAGAACGGTGCTCAATTGTTCTCCATGTCCACTGAAGGAAGGACAAGAAGTAATGGGCTTAATCTGCGGCAAGCGAGATTTAGGTTAGATATTAGGAAACCTTTCTACTTATAAGTGTAGTTAAACTCTGGAATAGGCTTCCAAGGAAGGTTGTGGAATCCCCCACACTTGAGGTTTTTAAGAACAGGTTAGACAAACACCGGTCAGGGATGGTCTAGGTTTGCTTGGTCCTGCCTCAACACAGGGGTCTGGACATGATGACTTCTCAAGGTGCTTTTCAACCCTACATTTCTATGATTCTTTCTCCAATCCTCATGCTTCGGGGCATAAATTGATTCCCTGGCTGGGTCAGGAAGAAATATGCCTCTATTCTAGACTTAATTCACAATTAGATGCAGTATGGGTGTTTTCCACATTCCTTTGATACTCTGGCCACTGCTGGAGACAGCATATTGGAGGGCAAGGAGTGTCTGGAAACATTAACTCTTTCATAAACATCTGTAGTATCTTTCATCCAAGAGAAGTAGGATGACAGCTGCCCTTGAGGTGGAACAAGATAGGCACTCTTACCAACTAACAGTGCAGTTTTGGTCAGAAACTGTTGACTAACTCACCCAATTGCAATTACAGGCTGGATGTAGGGCGAATGAACATGATTCAGCTGTGCTGGCGTTTGTCCAGGACACTAGGGTTGGGGTCCCATGTCTTGTGAAAAGTGCCCTGGGTTCTTTACTGACTATAGGTGGTCAGACCATGGATTATCTTCTCATCTGAAAGCTGGGGATCTCTAGCAGCACAGCACCCCCCGCCACCTAGCACCATGCTTTCGTACTAGTGCTGCGGGAAAACTGCTCCTTCCAGAATTCTCCCTCCATTTTCTTAAGTCCATGCTTCCCCATCATTGCCCCTCAACCTGCCTGGGAAAACAAGGGTAATTTGTTTTCCATGTTCATTCTGTGCATGATCTCATCACTGGAGACCACCAACTGGAGCGGTGACTTTGGTCATGTGTTACCTAACCAATAGGAAGTGGGTGGATAGGTCACCTACTCCTTTCACATGTGCCTCTGAATAATAAATACACACAACTTATCCTCAACACCTCCAACCGAAGTTAAAGCAGTGACCTGGAGGGGAGATGCTCTGCATCCTAGCCCTAATCTCAGCCACCTTGTTCCCCAAAGCCTTTAATTGGGGCTACACTCGTCCAATTAAGTAGCGGCCACCATCTCAGTACAGCACAAAAACACCTTGATGCTGTTTCCCTTAATCTTCCACACACAAAAAAAGTCATTCAAACAGAGAGTATAGGGTAGCTCTTTGTTCATGGGGAAATGTGCCACTAAGGCACTATTTTAAAAGGAGTTCTGCTTCTCTTTGTCGTCCTTATTGCAAAGGAGCTTGGAGAAACATACGGCAAACTAACCTGGCACAGGACAGTTCGGTGAGGTGCTAAATTATATTTAGAACATGCAGAGGGTCAAGGGAGGGCACAGATGGGAGACGAATGTCTGAGGACAATCCCTGTCTGTGTTGCATGGCTCAGATAACTTTGTACGTGGTGCTAGTGACTGGCATCCCACAGATACCTGGGGTGGACTTCAAATGGGTCTTTCCAATGTGAGAAACCAACCGCTCCTAGCCGATGTGTAACCAGTGGATGCAAGGAGGCCCTGGACTCCTCCATGTCCCAGGTGGATTTGTTGCCCCTGGGCCTGCTCTACCTGTTGGATATTAATGAAGACTTTATTAAACGAACACTTTCCACCCTCATGGGTAAATCCCAGGCTGGATTTCTGGTGCGTCTGTCTTCCCCTGCGATGGAGATTTTGCTCTGGCCTGGACTCTGACTAGACCCTGGTGTTAACCTTTGCAGTGAACATGTGTTGATTAAAAACCTTTGCCGGGGTAATAAATTACTGGTGGCAGCTCCCTGAGCCTTTGATCCAAACTAAAAGCCACTCAGGCGAGGGGGCGAAGTGCGAGCCTCATTTTCAGGGAGTGAGCTGGGGAACAGGAAAGGATTCCTGTGGAGAACCCCCCCCCTTCCCAGGTTGGAGGAGAGACGACCTCTGAGAGACAAGGGAAGGAGGAGGAACCGCAGGTAGGCTGGAGAAGCGAGTGTGTCTGGTGGGGGGCACTAAGGGGGTTATTTACTTGCATGGTTGGGACCCAATATCCAGCCAAACAGCTAATAACGGGGCTGGGCCTGGACAGAAGAACTGGAACCAGGATTCAAACTTCCCCCAGGTCTGGGGGCTTTGGTTCAGGCCCATCTCCATTGCAAATTGTGGGCCCCTCGTGTCCCCGCGAGCAGACACGGATATTTATAGGTGTCTGGCGGGGAACGGGCTGTCTACAGAGACAGCTGCCGTTAATGGGCTCGTGTGTGACACAGCCTGGGTGTATTTGCGAAGGTGTGTTTTCCAGACGCAGACAGGAAAGCCTTCGGTGTTTTGTTTTTTCAAAGCCGTTTTTCTTTACGGTCAGTCGTGGGCCGTGTCTGAACTCCCCTCGTTTCTGTGGGGGATCCCAGGGGAGGAAAGCTGGGCCGGGCTGCGGGGAGCTGAACGGAATGTGCAGAGGACAAGGGTGGGTTTGGAGGCTGGGATTCCTCGTGCTGTTTCTGCTCTTGCTCTGATCCCAGCCTTGTCTCAGGCCCTTCTGTGGCCTGGGTTAAACTGAGTATTGATGAGCCCGAGGAGCAAAGCCTCTCTTATTTCTGCTCCCACTTCCTACTGACTTCCCGTGAGCCATGAGTGTCTCTGGATAGGTGACAGGACAGGGTGGGAGGAATCCTGGGTTCCCCTCCCAGTTCCGCCACAATAAAATTGTTCCCCTCTCTGTGCCTTGGTTTTCCCATCCGTAGTGATACTGACCTGCCAACTGGGCTTAGGGCATTAGCCTGGGCTCTGGGAAATCCAGATTGAAATGCCTGTTCCACCACAGGCTTCCAGCATGACCTGGAAATGAATGGGAGTTAGAAGCCTATATACCTTTTGAGGATCTGGGTTTTAGTCTCTCTCTGCCTCAGTTCCTCATCTGTACAATGGGGATAGTAGCACTTTCCTCCCTCACAGGGGTGTTGTGAGGATAACGGCGTTAAAGATCCAGAGTGCTCAGCTAAGTGCCTAAGATAGATACTTCAGTGGTGGGTTGTGAGGATTAATTCATTAATGGATGCAAATCACAGAGGACCAGCACAAGGCCCAAGTCTGAGAGCTTCAGTGGGACTTAACTGGTGCTTTGGGGGAAATTTCACCCTAATATGTGAAAAGGGGCTTCAAAATCCTTGGCTAGAAGGTGCTATGTAATGCAAACTATTATTACATTCATAGTCATAACAACAAATAAGCTCCGAATCCCCTTAACAGTGAACCAGAAATCATTACTTGCTATTGCATATAAGAATAATAATATTGTTTGACGTGTTCAAGGTATTTCATCTCAGGCCCCTCGAAAAGCATTTAATGAATTAAGTCTCACAATGTTACTGAGAGAGATGGAGTTATTTCCACTTTACAAGGCCCTGCCCAGTCACTTTACAAGGCTACCCGGTGAGTGCCTAATGTTAGGCAATGCTCCCTCAGCTTACAAATTAGGGGCAGCACTTGGAGGCAGGGCTGTCGTTTTGTTCTGTGTCTGTACAGCCCCTAGCGTAATAGGGTCCATGTCTAGGGCGCCGAGGTACTATGGTCATACAAATAATAGGTAATAACAATAATGCCTTTTTTAGTTGTAAGGTGCAGAATTTACAGCTCTCCCATAAGATCGCGGCATATTTGTGATTAAATTCTTCTGAAACGCTTAACAACAAAAATAATGTTTTGCATAATAATCAACTTGGACCAAAGTTAATCAAAAATATAATGAACTGAAAAGCAATATAAGTTTTCTGACTCAATTGCTATTAAAATGTTCTGTCATAGGAGTTAAAGCATTCTTACCATGGGATCTCATATGTCCTAAACAGTATTTCTTGTTCTACTGAGCAATCATCTGCTTTCTAACCCGTGTAGACCTAATGGGGAGAAAAGGTTCTACAAGAAAGCTAGACACAGATGTTTAATAAAATCTGGCCATATTCGGTGTAGTGCTAGCCATCACAGCTATCGGTGTGGTTCAAATATACATGCTTTTGTGTGTGTGTGGCTCCATTGGAGAAGTGTGCTCTTTGAAGACTCTTCACTAAGCAAGAATTTATGATAGAGGATGAAAATGATGCTTTGCTCCCTGAGGTCTCAGTTAGTGGGGTTTCTTCAACCATTTTAGTAACCCAACTTGGCAGGGACTTCAAAAATTTCCCCAGCGAAACAAAAAACTTCTAGGTTTGGATTCAGTTCCATCACCCAGTTGCATTAGACCAATGCTCATATTATTAAATGGCCTTTCTCTCCCTCCCCCCGGGATTCAAAACAAAGGAAAAACGGCTAACAACGTATGTCCAGTGAAAAATAACATGCACGTGATGTAAGGTGTTACTGGGATTGGCTGCTCGTTTGTGTAGCCACCTTAGCTGGATTTTAGGAAGTTGGTGCTGTCGAAGCCATGTTTACCTGATGATGAATGAAGAACCATAACAGAAAATAAATAAATATCAGCAACACCTATTTTTTGCCGATCACGGTCGTCCAAGCTCGCACATTTCTGTGTTAATAGAACCACTGCCAGAGTTTAGCATTTTAAAACCATCCCAGAGTAAAGAGGAACATCTTCAAGCGCTGTTATCAAAAAGAGATTAGACACTTATATGGCTAGCAAGAATAGCCAAAGTTATCACCCATTTAGTAAATTTTCAAAGAAGCTCCTGTGTGCTTTCTCCCAATCTGCCCTTCATGCCTGGGAAGAACTTTCCATAAACATGCAAATCCTTCCTTAAAACTCTCCTATGCCGGGATGTCTACAAAACACTTGACAACAGTCAGACAGCTAGTGACTACAGCTGTCATGATGACCAGTATTGTCTCATTGGTTCCTTGTGCTCTCCCATCTGTCTGTCTGTCTCCATCCTTTATCTCTTGTCTTGTACTTAGAATTTAAGCTCTTTGGAGCACGGACAAAATTTTTGTTCTGTGTTTGTACAGCGTCTAGCGCAATAGGGTCCTGGTGCATGACTACAGCATCTAGATGCTACAACAATACAAATAATAAATAATAATTAATTTAATTATAATTATTTGTGTTTTAAAACCCATGAATTTTGGAAGGAATATCATAAGTAGAGTTAAGTATCAGAGGGGTAGCTGTGTTAGTCTGGATCTGTAGAAGCAGCAAAGAATCCTGTGGCACCTTATAGACTAACAGACGTTTTGCAGCATGAGCTTTCGTGGGTGAATACCCACTTCTTTTTTTGCATCCGCCCACGAAAGCTCATAAGTAGAGTTGGTCACCAAAAAATGATGGAAAGTGGCTTTTTGACAAAACTGGCAAAAAAAAAAATCCGTTTTCATCCATTTTCCAGATGTTCACTGAAGAACTGGAATGTTTTCAGTTGCCGGAAACTGAAAAAAATTAGTTTTCAGGGTTTTGATTTTTTAACAAAACCCATGTTCTTTGTTTTCATCAGAATTTTTCATTGGGGGAGGGTGCAAGAATAACCCCTCATGCTTCAAGTCTTAAGTAAGCCTCTAACTATTGCGGGGTCAGGAGGAAACTTTCCCTGGGCAGATTATGCCTGAACTGCCTAATCAGTTCTCCTGAAGCAACCGGTACTGACTAATGTTGGAGATGGGATACTGAACCACCGGTTTGATATAGTGTGGCAATTTCTATGTTCGTATGATTCCTTTTTCACTCTCTATATCCAGTGGCAAAGCTATAGGGTGTTTTAAAAAAATAATGGAAGTTTCCAGTATCGTAGCAACACATTTCTCCCTGGCACCCTTAAAGGTCCAACCCTATCAAAGATCAAAACTACAAATTGTCTCCGAGCAAAATTCACAATAGACTTCCAGAAGCGACCTCTCGTGCCAAGATTCAGAGTGCAGCAAGTGGCACAGACTTTGGTTTCAAGCTGTTGTTAATTTGTTAAAGCCTTTTAAAAGAGGCAGGAAGTTCCCTGTTCGAAGCCACAAGCTTTATTTGTACTCCATACCAGCCATTCTGCGGTTTTGGAGATGGCCTTTCAAAGATTGTTTTTATCCTGAGGAGGATGCGGAAAGGGGATGTGTAAGGCGAGGTGACAGAAATAACATACACTACAAAGAGAAGCAGAAGGAAAGTTTGTGTTACGTTAAGCAGGTTACTCGGTAGAGATGGGGCGCAGCTCAACTTACGGCATCTCCTTCTGAAAAAAGATAGATTGATGCTGTCATTTTATTGGTTATGAAATAACCCCCCACCTCCATACATTAGAAACGTGCTTTGACGTCTGGGAGTGGAAGGTGTTTGGCTCGTATAGAATGTGAGTTGCCTATGGAACATGATACATTACAGCGCATGGAAATTACCTGCACAAAGATGTTCTATGAAGTTATATTATGGTGCACTTTCTCCTAAATGGCGCTGTAAGCTGATCCTTCCAGTGAAGTTGTTGCACCTTGCCGCCTACCATTATTGAACCATATCCTACCACATGCACCCTGCCCGTACATGCCGTCCTGTGCTCTTTACATGTGCCCTTAAATACGTAGGGTAAAATTCACAGCACAAAGCCTATGCACCCACTTGAATCAACTTCAGACCAGTGGAACTCTGCTCCACTCCCCTAATGGGCATAAGAGCAACTTAAATCGTGGCAAAGGCTTGCTACGAGCCTTTTGAATAAGGGGTAAATTTCACCCAAAGAGAGAATGGAAGCCTGGATCTCTCAGGAGGAAGGAATGGGCAACCTGTGCAGCATGGCTTTGAATTCAGCCTACGTCCATATGAGTGACTAAAGGTCGTAGCATTTGTTGGTCTTTGGGAAAGGAGTCTGTGGTCTCTGTTCAGTCCTAATGCTCAGCCGTCGATGCTGAGAGTAGGCGTTCAAGGAGACCTGGGCTTGGTTCCCAGCTCTGCCCGGCTACTTATGTGATTCTGGACCAGAGATATTGCCTCTCTGGGCCTCGGTTTCCCCATCTGCAGAAGGGGGGGAAATGATATGCAGGCGTGTTCTGCGGCTCTAGCCCGTTGAGGGTCTGTAAGGAGCTTTGAGGTCCTCTGATGGACAGCGTTAGAGAAATGTAAAGTAGTAGTATCCCGCCAGCACAAATGAGCAGCCTTCCTAGCAGGCAGATCAGAGAGGTGATGGACGGAACAGGCCGTAGAAACTGAATGTCCCTTCCCCTCCATTTCAGGGCATAGTGAGGGATAAGAGCCTCTGACCCTGCGAGATCTGAAAGGAGCCCGACGCTGCGGTGAGAGGCACTCTAGAAATACTCTAGCTAGAAGGCAGTGCGTGGCTGCAGTTGCATTGAAGAGGTTAGTTATGAGCTGTTTTTATAAAGGGCTGATTTTTCCAGAGGGGGAGTAGAGCGGCATTTTCAATGGCATCTCATGCAAAGTGGGATGCATGCTTAGATCAGAGGTGGCCTGTAGTCGCCATGGCTTTCCCACCTGTCCTCTACCACTTGTGGCACTCAAGGTGTTATGTCGGCTCCATTCTGTTGGATTTTTCCATCGCAGAATAACTTGAAACGTGCCACTAGTGTAGCTAGAGCAGCCAGAGAGCGACCCCCCGTTCTAAAACCATCTGCTCGGATTTACCAGTCAGGGCCGGGAGTGGGGAGAGATTATTTTCTCAGAGGGGAAGCGCTGTCATTTTTGTACTTTAAACCACAAAAAAAGAGAGGAAAAGAGGCAAGACAAAAAGCCCTTTCTGATGGGTGTTTGTTAGAATCCCCTCTGTAACTTGCTGTCCTGTTGTTGTTATGGCTACAAGATTCCAGGGATGGACATCAGTTTGTAGAGATTGAGTAATGGCTGGTGTGGGTAGAACTGTTTTGTTTTTTTTTCCTTCCAGATTTCTGATCATTAGCCAAGACCATGGAAGTTAAATATGAAGAAGCTGTGAAATAGAACGCGGGCTCGGCATTCTGTCCTATGTTTAATTTTTGGATCTTTTTCTTTCTTTGAATGTATAAAGGAAAGCAGGAAGGGTGCTGATTACAAAGGGATGTGAGTTTAGGGAAGCAGCTAAATCAGGGAAAGCATTGATTTAAAGGACTGATTCCGATTTCACTCACACCAGTGTAAATGAGGAGAAATTCCACTGAAGTCAGTGGCATTACATCAATGTGAGAGGAGAATCAGGCCCATGTGCCACGCGTATTCATTCCTCCACTAGCAGAGGATATTGAAACTACAGCTAATATCTGAAATGATGAGAGAGGAAGATGAGGCAGCTACTGATCTGTCCTGAAAATCCAGGGGCAAAACCAGTCTCAGTTCTTACTCAGAACTTGCAGAAATTAGTGGGAATTTTCCTGTATTAAGGATGGAGTGAAGAGCTCAGGGGTTGTGTCATTGTTGATCCTATCACACTTTATTTATGAGGTTTTTATTAGTAACTGAATTACAGAACCAAAAGGGCGATTAAACTGCAAAGTCTAGACTAATATTAATATCGGGGGCTGACTTAAAGGGATGTTGTCAACGTACTTTTCATAGAATTGTATCAAAAAGGAGTGATATAAAGAAAAAGAATGGGGCGGGGAAACCCTGATAAACATCATTTCAAGGGAAAACGTAGGAAGCAGAAGTGTTTGTACATTGCACTACCCATAAGAACATACCTGAGGCTCTTTCATCAGTGATACGGAGATACTTAGCTCCTTAATATTAGGAACCTTATAGAGTGTCAGTTTCAGAGCTGATGAGATCTAATATATGCCACAGGGGCTTGTTGCAGTCTCTAGGGCAGGGGTAGGCAACCTGTGGCACGTGTGCCAAAGGCGGCACGTGAGCTGATTTTCAGTGGCACTCACACTGCCCGGGTCCTGGCCACTGGTCCGGGGGGGCTCTGCATTTTAATTTAATTTTAAATGAAGCCTCTTAAACATTTTAAAAACCTTATTTACTTTACATACAACAATAGTTTAGTTCTATATTATAGACTTATAGAAAGAGACCTTCTAAAAACGTTACAATGTATTACTGGCACGCGAAACCTTAAATTAGAGTGAATAAATGAAGACTCGGCACACCACTTCTGAAAGGTTGCTGACCCCTGCTCTAAGGCTTCTTCACTCATTTGCAGTATTAATACATTTGTAACTATCCAAGATAAAAGAAACAGGCTGTAAATACTGAGGCTTCAAGGGGTCAGATTTCTGCCAGCAGTCGGGTGGGAATGATATTTTTTTATGCTATTTAAAGCATTGCATAACTCATCCGTGCATTGTAGAAGGGTTTAGTTTTCTTCTGAAATATTAAGTATTGGCCACTTGATCCGATCCATGTTCTGCTCCGGTATGGCAAACCGTGTATTCTTCTTATTGGCAGAGTGGCTCAGAGAATGCCACCTTGGTTTAGAGCTAGAAAGCCTCTTTGCAGTCGCCCCTGCCAAGGCAGTCTCCATTTAGCTTAGGGTGCCCGTCACCATCGTACCTAGGTGCCAGTATTACCGCATGTCCAGAGACTATTGCATACATAGGTTCGTAGTGTAAACACCGAGCCTTCCATTGTTGCACCATTAAAGCAGCTGAACACTTGTACAATAAACCAGCAACTAGAATTCCTTCGGGCAAGCGGGTCAGCAAAAAGTCCCTGCCCCCGTGTAGCAGCTGATATTCTAAACTCAGTAGCTCCGTGTTGTTCTTCCCTGTCTGGCCCCACCCCAAATAAATATTAGCCAGAGGCACCAAATCCACGTTATAAACTAATGGTTGTTGTAAAAAAAAAAAAAAGACCTGATACACTGGAGTGAAAGGGAGTTTGGCCATTGATTTCAATTACTTCAATGTGCTTATTACTTAGATGTGTGAGAGATTGAGTCCTTGCCTTGAAGAGCTAACATAGTTAAGGCCAGAATGCCATGCTAAATGCATGGAGGGATGGTAGAAGGGAGGACAAGGGTGAAGACAATATGATCAGAGACATTCCTGACCGATAGAAGTGGGAGAGGTCCCGTGACCAAAGGTCATTACCATCTGACAGCTGTTCGGTGGCCTACGTGGAATGTCTGGTGGTGTGTCTCAATCAAGTTCCTCCGGGGTCACTGTTCATATCATAAGCACCACCACAGATTTCTAACCCTCCTCCCCTTTGCTGGCAGTCTTGGTGGATGAGATGAGCCCTGGAGGCTGACCTCTCCTCCACACTGAAATCGCACACAGTCTAAGTGGCCAAACTGATATTACTTTTAAATAACTTTCTTGCCCACCCAGCCCTCCCCTACCCACCGAGAGCTTGTGTGCAAAGAATCAGCCTGGAGCAGAATGTCCAGCCAAGTCCTAGAAGAGCTTCACAAATAAGTGCTCGATACCAAACACATTACCAGAGACCCTTGGCTGTAGCAGCTTGGATATAATATACCTTCCTGCCCTTAAACTGCATCTCAAAAGCACTAACATCTGGGCTGTGGGCCTTGGAGAATTCTACTGCATCCATTACAATATAGTGTCTCCCTGGTTTACATTACTGAATAAAAAGGGTAGGGGGAAGCTAAAATCCTTTCCTGAACCATCCCCTTCCACAAACGTGTCTCAGACAGCACTATACTTGTATCGTCACAGACATTCAGAGTCTCCTCTAGACAACCACTTTCTCTCCTTAGTCTGTCCTTCACCCTCACCGGCTTCTCCTCTTTTCCCTTACTGTTGCATCCATTTACCAGCTCTTTTATGGTGCCCCATCATGCCAAATTTTCCCTGAAAAATCTTCTTTTGGGCTGCTTTGGAAAACTGCATAAACCCCGGGTTGTAGCTGGCTGCCTCTCTCAACCGAGTGCCTAAAGCTTAACAGGGCAAAGAATAAAGAGCTGCGAAATGCAGAGATATAACAGATGTTGACGTGTAGTGAAAATACTAGACGCAGGAGCCTAAAATAATAAATCTAAAAAATTAACACGTAGGAAAACGAAAAAAGGAGCAATATGTTTTGGTAATCATTTTGAACTGTTGAACCCGCCTGCTGCAGTTCAAAAATCTCTGGTATTAGGCAGATGTCATTCAACCGATGATTAACACATTACTGAATTTCTCCAGTTGTTTAATAAAAGTTTTACATAACATGCAGGTAATTGCTTCCAAATGTGAAGGTAACAATGTGGGTTTCTTTGGATGGCATTATTTCCTCGCATCAGGTGAAAACCCCTCTCGCGGCCTTTGTATCAGACAGAGCCCCACTACGAAGATTCCTGTGTTCCCAGCCACTTCTTTTTGAAGAGACAAAGAAAAAGGCTGGGAACAGGACGGGGGTTATATCTGGTATGTTGCCTTTCCTTTAAATCTCTGCGAATCCACTAAACAAGCCTCTTATTCCAAAACTGTGGCACAGTCATATAGTGAAAAAATTACTCCTGGCCTGCTGGAAAATCAAAATCAAGTTGAAAGCCAATGTGGGTAAAGGGAAAGGCTGGGGGTACATGTATTCATGACTTTGCCACTGGTGGGGATGGCTCTTTATGATAGCCAAAAATGTCATATTCCTCCAACCCCTCTGTTAGGTGTGTTCCATCAGAACCATGTCACATCAGTAGAGTGAGGCTGTTGTGCTGAACCCTACACAGGGTCAAAATCTTAAATGGTCCAAAACGAGAGCAGCAGGAAGAACATATTAACTTGTTGACGTTGCTGGGCCACCCCCTCAGCTAGTGCATCTGGAGTAGCTCCATCAACTTGAATGTAGCCATGGTGATTTACACCCGCTGAGTATTTGGCTTGTTATGTCAAAGAACTGGTGCAAGAAAACACACACCTCACTATTAAACGCTACTACGATGGGTGCTGTGCCAAGAGAGAACGGAGTCAGACCGGGAGTGAACTGTTTGTTCAGACTCTAGGAATTGCTGGCGACCGGGTTTCAAGTCATCTAGTGAAGTTACAAAATTATAACAACAGAGCCAGGATAGTCTTAAAATAATGGCATTATTATGGGATAGAGCCTATGGAGCTAAGGATCTGGCCAAAAGTATCCATAGATGGCTATCGGAAATTTGTTTGACGGGGCAGTCTTGATAGGACTAGCCTGCTTCCATTTTGGAAAAAAAAAAATTCTGAGGATTGGCAATTTTCTCAGCGTGGTAGGGAATATCAAGTGTCACCCCTGCTGTATCGACCAGCATTGGCATCTCCATTATGGCCACCATCGCTCTTTCTATAATATTATTGAGGCCTGTGATGGTGATGAGAGATGGTCCAGTGATTAGGCCGTTAGCCTGAGCCTTGAGAGACCTGGCTTCAATTCATTGCTCTGCTACAAGCTCCCAGTGGGCAAGTCACCACATCCTCTACCCGATGGGCATGATAGCCCTGCCCAACCCTTGCAGGAGTGTTTCGAGGGTAAACGCATTAAAGATTGTGAGGTGCTTGGATACCCTGTACTACCATAGCTAGACAGATTCCCTGCAGCAATGCCGTCAGTGCAAAATATGATTCTTATTATTAACAGGTGAAATTCACCCAGTGCAGAAGCCTGTGCGCCTTCCCTGTTTTGAGGGCTGGTGCCTCTGAGGGCTAAGCGTCACCCAGTTAGAATTGCTTTAATTTTTTTACCACTTACCCTTCATCCTCGTTCGCCTGAAAAGCCCTGACAGTCCCGTCCTTGCCAGATAGACGTGGGTTAGGGTGGGGTGCTGGAGCTAACGTGGTGGCTTGCCAAACTGTGGTTGATTTTGCAGATTTTACTGCACCTGGGAGGTTTGGGCCTATTCCCAGCACCATTGGCTGCATCGGCTCCTAGAGACAGAGTGATTTACAGGCATGTTATTAAAGCCATATTTTCAGCCTCACAACATGATGTAAGTGGCGGGTGGTGGTGGAGGCAAGAGGAGGAGGAGGGGGAAGAGTTTGTTTCTCGGACCACCTGGCTGCTTAATGGAGATAAATATCAGCGAAGCTTGTAGAAGTGGCCTGACCAAAGTACTAGAGTATAGACTGCTGGGGACAGTCCTGCAGTGGCCAGGGTGGGATAGGTCAGCTGGGATCTAATAGACAGCAACCATCTCCTTTTTCTGTGACTCCTACAGTTAGGAGTCCCACCTTCCAGCCGCGTCAGGCACTAGGTTTCTGTATGTGGATGAGCTGATTAAAGAAAGAGAGGGATAATAATGGAAGTTAGGACAATGGAAGTGATAGTTAATTATAATTTAATGAATGCACGTATATGTTCAGTGAGCTAATGCATTAAAATTCTGTTCATTGGCCGTTCCCCATCCATGCCCCCATCCCTTATCGCTGCAGTATCTAGGCACAAGAGACATGGGAGCGTGATCTGTCAAGGTCACAGGGCAGCAGCCAGCCCACGCCAGCAGAACTCAGACAATGAAGGGTCTGATCCAGAGTGCCTGGGCGTCTTTCCATTGACTGCTGCATGTAGGGCTGATCCACAGCCCCTGAATGCTCAGGTGTCTTGCTTTCACCAGTGGTGCATCTGACTCTGTCTGCAATCACAAGCATGGGGTGAACCTGCTGAACACACGTCTTTTCATAAACACCTGCTTAGTACTTTCCTCAGACTGAAACTACAAGCCTTTCCGCTATATATAGATTCCCAGCTTACACTGCATGAACATGCTTATGTTTAGCAAAGTATGCCCGCTCCCTCGCGATCACCTCCCCCACCGCACACTCTCCTCCATACTTCTCCCAGAATCCCAAGCGCCTTCTTAGCCTGAAAGGCACAGGCAGTCTGAAATAACAAACCATCACTACAACTATAACAGTTCCCAGGGACACTTGTGTAAAATGTCTACCCCTCTGCAAGCCTTCTTCCTTCTCCTCCTTTTAAAGATCTCATCCCTGCTGCAACTTGGCCACTTTCCTCCAGTTCCACTCCTCATAATACACTGGGTTCCCTGATCCTTGCACTCAATCCGCCTTTTCGAGTATACCAGAGCATCATTGGACTTCATCTCCAATTCCATGCTGTTTGCACCCATCTGGACTCAGTCCCCAAAGCATCTGCTGGTGTAAAGATCCCATCCAGTTTGTTCTGAGAATCACAGCCTGCTCGTGTGTATCCCCAAAATGGGCGGAGACACCATGAATATTAGAGTTTCCAAAGGGGAAAAATATAATATGTGGACCCAAGTAGTAGTGGGTAAAATTTTTAGAACAGAATCCATGGCCAGATTTGCCAAGATTCACCAATGGCAGCCACTCAGTTAGAGTTGTAAAATTCTTCCATTTTGAATAAACTGAAGTTTTATGATCAGGTAAAGGAAACTCCTCCTTTGGTGTATATTTTTAATCTGTCTGCATCAACTTTTAACACAAGTGAAAACAAAACATCTTCTGTATTCCAGGGTGTATTTGTGAACCCATGAACATGGGATACTCATTGGCTTTCTTGGTTCCCACACAGCTCTATGGGAGATCCAGCCAGGGCTCTGTAGCTATTATCATTATTAATTGTACAGCAACATAAAGGTGCATAGTGCTTTATAGACCAATAAAAGACAATGGGCCAAATCCTGCTCTGTCTTACCAGCATAATTCCATGGCCTAATGTGGTGTATTGAAAACTGTGTTCAAATTACAAGCTATCAATTTAAGTATAAGGGGTTTCCTGGTCCTGCTTGCAGGCTAGGAAGCTCTGTAAGGAAGCTTGTGGGTCTTTAGCACTCAGTCTGCAAAGAGCCAGTCTAGAGAAAGATGGGGTGAGTTGTGCCTCTCTGCCCGAGGGAGCAGCCTGCTTTGTCTCTCTCTGTTTTTTGGTTCTTGTGTGATAGGGTTCCAGATTCTAAGAAATAAATGTGTGGTACATTGCAACCTTCCAGAAAGATAAAAACATAAACTACTCTAACTTCTCTGTGTGTATGCCATGAACACAACAACTATCTGAGGGTGGCCCAATGTCCTTGCCTCAAAGAACTTGCAGTACAGGTCTGTCTCATCTTACGCTGGGGTTACATTCCGCGGTCAGCGCCTAAAGCGAAAACCGCATATAGTCAAAATTACATTGAGTGTAATGGCAGGCAGAATCGCCCGCCCTTCAGAAACAGTATTTAAATTGTTGTTATTCTCTTTTTTTTTTTTCTTTTCTTGTTTTTGCCGGCCGCATAAAGATGAAATCGCACATGTTAAATGCGCCTAAGATGCGACAGACCTGTATACGTGAAGACACCGCATGGTGAGCGATGGTAACAAACATTGGGGAAGCCAGGGGAAGGTGGGGCAATGCCTAGGACAGTAAGAATATGTGGTTGCTTTGGTTAGTAATGTGCACATCCTGTGCTACATTTGTGCTAGAGCTGGAATGTGTAAATATCTACCTGTCTATAGGGGCTATGTGTGGAGCCAGAATTGGATTGACCTTTCAGCACGCCACCGCGGAGCAGCTCCAAGACAGCAGGGATGTGTGACCACAGAAAGAGTCTGGCAGGAGGTCTTTAAGTTGCTAGATGTGTCTGTGCTGCAAAGCATTACCTGCTGAGATGAAACTGCTTGGCTGCCTTCCCCTTGTCTCCAAGGCAAACATAGACAGTTCTATTCATACCCACAAGAAATACATATTTCAGCATTTGATTTCTGTTTTGTTTTATCTAACTCCATGGAGTTTGGACGTCTTTCTCATCTCATATCGTGCTTTATATGCCGTCTCTTTGATTCAGTGCTCTCATTGCATTCATAAAGAATGACAGTGGTATTTTTCCCATGGAGCATGGGCTTCTGTAAACGAAAGGAAAACTTGTTGCTGAAAGAGAGGACAGACAAGTAAGGCTGCTGGCAAACCCCTTTAATGGCCAGTGACACAGTTTTGAGTGCCTCAAGTCCCAGTGCAGAGGAACAAATCTTCCCCTCAAAAGTACTTCCTTTGAATTCTTTTTTAAAGAGATGGGCCCAAATTGTAATTTTACATTGAGATTTCATGCCTCTTAAAGCATTTGTTCAGCCTATTACAGAACTTGGGGCAAGCTGTGAAATGTAGCTCTGGATCAGGGTGAAATTTAGCCATGAAATTTAAATCCGGATCAGGCTCAGATTCCAACCCTTTCCCTCCCCACAGTTCAGAGAGATTTGGATCCAGGTTTTTCCCTTTTGTGCCTTTGCTAATGCTTGTTTTGTGGGCATAACTTTGAGGACTATTTCTTTCAATCTCTCTGTGATGTTGCACTCCATATGCTTTATAAAAATATGTTTACAAGTGTGAATATGATGTAACTGGGATATGCTTCATGCAAAAGGTCTCTTGTAAGGTATCATTACAAAATTTATGTTCTACTGAGTGTGTTCATCCTATTTCTATGTATGCATCATTCTTGTATCTAAAACTAGAAATATGAAGTATTACTCTGAAGTCCTATTGTAATTATGCAAAGTGTGGGCCATTAATGGTGGCTTGGAATCTTGATGGCTCCCATTAACTAGGACAATTGGTTGTGAATGGCTCTGTTTATTTGTAAAACTTCCTGGGTATGTGCCGGCCAGTCTTGGAAGAATGGAGACTAGGGGTCTCACAGGACATGTGACCATGTCACATGATACTGGAATCCATCTTAAACCTGGTGCTTTTCCATTTAGAAGGAAGGGTGGGAACTTAGAGAGAGACAAAGGATTCCTGCCTTGTGCCAAAGCTATAAAAGGGGGTGGAACAGAACAAAGGGGTCCCAGTCATGTGGAATCCCCTGCTTTTCACCTAAGATGCCTGCTGGAACTAACAAGGTCTGTACCAGGGGAAACGATTGGGCCCAGACTAAGAAGAAGTCCAGTCTATGAAAGAAGCTTATTGGAACATTTCTGAGGGTGAGATTTTATTTGTAATTGGTCTCTTAATGTATTAGGCTTAGACCTGCATGTTTTGTTTTATTTTGCTTGGTAACTTACTTTGTTCTGTCTGTTATTACTTGGAACCACTTAAATCCTACTTTTTATACTTAATAAAATCATTTTTGTTTATTAATTAACCCAGAGTAAGTGACTAATACCTGGGGGAGCAAACAGCTGTGCATATCTCTCTATCAGTGTTATAGAGGGCGGACAATTTATGAGTTTACCCTGTATAAGCTTTATATAGAGTAAAACGGATGTATTTGGGGTTTGGATCCCATTGGGAGCTGGGTGTCTGGGTGCTGGAGACAGGAGTACTTGCTGAGCCATTTCCCAATCTGGCAGGGAAAATGGGCTCAGAGGTAATCTCAGCACATCAGGTGACAGTCCCAAGGGGGGTCTCTGTGACTGAACCCGTCACACTCTCCAGTACTGTAAAGAAGCAGAAAAGGGTACTTGTGAGTTTTCATCTCAGCTTCCACCTGAGACGGGCCCAGGGCTGATCCATGTTCCAAACCCTCGCCAAAGTTCAGGGTATCCAGCTTCTGGGGATTTGGTCCTGGCCTCTCTCTAATTTCCAGAAGCTCCCGCTAATGTAATTCTGGGAGATAATGTGAACTCCTGCCCCTGTTTTCTCCATCTCCACATCTTTGTGTGGCACCATTCCACGGCATCAGGTTGAAAGTCATTTAGGCTGAGCTGTACATGCATCAAAAATACCCTCTGCCGCCACCCAAGATATCATGTATCTTGCTGTCAGTGGCAGAGCTGTTCACATCTGCGAGTCTCCCTGGTTATTCCATTAGCTTTGCTACATAACAGATGAACAAGTGCGGCAGGGTCTCAGCACTGCAGGTTGCCAGCTGCTGATAAATCACTTTATGCTGAAGATCAATTGTTTCCTGTTTATGATGTGAAATATCTGTGTGTGCCTGAGCGGGTTGCTCTCTTTCAAACTCAAACGGAGAATTCCCAGATGGGCTCGAATCCTTGGTAATGTTGAAAACACTTTAAAAACAATAACAAAATGAGCCCGTTTTCCAAACCAAGATCCCTGAAGGCCAGGGCTTTGTGGAATGGGACTAGTTGCCGTTTCACATCTCTCCTATCACTCCTTTGCTAGACCGCCATTGCTGTCTGTCTGGAACTGGAGAAGTCTGGATCCCAACTCATCCAAAGTTTGCAAGGGGGAGGGGTAGCTCAGTGGTTTGAGCATTGGCCTGCTAAACCCAGGGTTGTGAGTTCAATCCTTGAGGGGGCCACTTGGGGATCTAGGGCAAAATTGGTCCTGCTAGTGAAGGCAGGGGGCTGGACTCAATGACCCTTCGGGGTCCCTTCCAGCTCTATGAGATAGGTATATCTTCATATATTATTATTATAATTCTAGATCTGAGTTTTGCACATGGCCCCTTTCTTCCTAATGGACAGAACCCAAACACCTGAGGAGAACAGTGTAAGATGTTAGGATGATCAAAATGGAGATGCAGATGTAACACAGACACACCAAGAAATCTGTTTTCTGCAGACAGGCACTCAGATACCACAGAACATGCTCCGAGGAGAAAGTCTAAGACATACACCTTAACACACTCAAAACTGCCTTCACCAAACAAGGACGCTCCACCAGAGAAGTAGATCTCATCATGGAACAGGCTCCCCAAATACCCCACAAGAACCTGCTTCAATACAGAAATAAAACCCCCTCCAACCACACAACCCTAGTTGTCACCTACACCCCCATATAGATTCCACTGTGGGGTGATCATCAAACTACAACCCATCCTCGATGGGGACCCCATCCTGAAATAAATCTTTCCTGAACCCCCTCTTCTGGCCTTCAAACAACCCCCCAACCTCTCCAAGCTCATCATCAGAGGCAAGCTCCCCACAAACTAAGACAGACCAACTCAACGCAATCCTTGACTTTAGCAAAGCTTTTGATACGGTCTCCCACAGTATTCTTGCCGGCAAGTTAAAGAAGTATGGGCTGGATGAATGGACTATCAGGTGGATAGAAAGCTGGCTAGATCTTCGGACTCAATGGGTCGTGATCAATGACTCCACGTCTAGTTGGCAGCCGGTATCAAGCGGAGTGCCCCAAGGGTCGGTCCTGGGGCCGGTTTTGTTCAATATCTTCATTAATGATCTGGAGGATGGCGTGGACTGCACTCTCAGCAAATTTGCAGATGACACTAAACTGGGAGGAGTGGTAGATACGAGGGAGGGTAGGGATAGGATACAGAGAGACCTAGAGAAATTAGAGGATTGGGCCAAAAGAAATCTGATGAGGTTCAACAAGGATAAGGGTAAGTGCAGAGTCCTGCACTTAGGACAGAAGAATCCCATGCACGGCTACAGACTAGGGACCGAATGGCTAGGCAGCAGTTCTGCAGAAAAGGACCTAGGGGTTACAGTGGACGAGAAGCTGGATATGAGTCAACAGTGTGCCCTAGTTGCCAAGAAGACTAACGGCATTTTGGGCTGTATAAATAGGGGCATTGTCAGCAGATCAAGGGACGTGATCATTCCCCTCTATTCGACATTGGTGAGGCCTCAACTGGAGTACTGTGTCCAGCTTTGGGCCCCACACTTCAAGAAGGTTGTGGAAAAATTGGAAAGAGTCCAGCGGAGGGCAACAAAAATGATTAGGGATCTGGGGCACATGACTTATGAGGAGAGGCTGAGGGAACTGGGATTGTTTAGTCTGCAGAAGAGAAGAATGAGGGGGGATTTGATAGCAGCCTTCAACTACCTGGATGGGGGTTCCAAAGAGGATGGATCTAGGCTGTTCTAAGTGGTAGCAGATGACATAACAAGGAGTAATGGTCTCAAGTTGCAGTGGGGGAGGTTTAGGAGGGATATTAGGAAACATTTTTTCACTAAGAGGGTAGTGAAGCACTGGAATGGGTTACCTAGGGAGGTGGTGGAATCTCCATCCTTAGAGGTTTTTAAGGCCCGGCTTGACAAAGCCCTGGCTGGGATGATTTAGTTGGGGTTAGGTCCTGCTTTGAGCAGGGGGTTGGGCTAAATGACCTCCTGAGGTCTCTTCCAACTCTGATATTCTATGATTCTATGAACGCAGTACCAGACCCTGCCAGAACAACAGATGCAAAACCTGAAGACATAACTCCACTGCTACAATGATCAACACGCTCCACAACACACATTTCAAGATCCAGGGGTCCTACACATGGCTATCACAACATGTGGGGTACCTCATCCAGTGCACTAAATGCCGCGATAGCAACTGTGTGAAACCAGACAATCACTACACTCTCAATGAACTCACACAGGGCGTTTTTGTCTTTTATCATTTTCCTGTCACCCATGGCTGAACACTTTTCACAAAACAATCACTCTATATCTAACCTATGCGTCCTCATCCTCAAAGAAAACCTGCACAGCACTTTCCAAAGATGAGCCAGGGAGCTTAAATTCACAATTTTGCTAGACACGAAAAATCCTGGACTGAAGGANCCCTCCCCCCCCCCCCCCCCCATTTGCTTTTCCTCCCTATGACTGGAGGGCGGTTAACGGGCCACTTCACCTTGAATGGTCCCTTGAAATATGTGTGAACTACGTGAAGACAGGCCCTTTGAGTGAGTTTCCCAGACCTGAAGGGCTCTTTGGAAGCTCAAAAGCTTGTCTCTCTCTCTCTCTCTCTCTCAGCAACAGAAGTTGGTCCAATAAAAGATATTACCTCAGCCACCTTGTCTCTCATGCAGGACTAGATGCAGATACAATCTAGAGACAAATTCTGTAGCTTGAGTTCATTTCTGTATGGAATGGAGACCAGGAAAAACAGGACTGATTTTGATCTTGCAAAATCTTGTTGGTCAGGATTTTGGTGGCAGGGGCAAATTCCTAACTCAGTTCCAGAACCAAATTGTGCAGTTGGCCTGAAGCCCAGGTCCCGGACCTTTTGGGGTGTTTGAAATGTGAATCAGAATCTGGTGGCTCGTGTCATGTTCTGTCCCTAGAGAAGGGAGGCTCAAACATAGGCTGGACCTAGGACTAACCAGGATAATCACTGCAAAATCCACCCTACCCAGTGGCTAAGGAGTGTGGGTGGGAAAGGCCTAAGATACCTTTTCCATCTCTAACTTCTGCAGGCCAGCTCTTCAGCTGGTGTGAATGGGGAAAGCTCTGCTGATGTTGATGCAGCTGTACCAATTTACACCCTGCTGGAGATGCAACCGTTTGAGCGTATGAAATTTGGAAATAGCTTTTTCCATTAAAATAAATAAATAAATGGCAGCCGTTCTTCCTGGGGCCTGGGTCTATCCTGGGAGTGAGGCTCAGGTCACTTTAGTTCCCCTCTTTCCAACTTGAAAGGCGATTTCAGACTGAAACGCTGGTACCCACATCCCATCTAGAAAAGGCATTTCGCCCATGAGATCACAGAATCATCTTTGCGGGATCCCGGGGAGCAGGAGAGACTCAGACAAGGGCGGGGGACGGGGAGGAGAGCAAAGTCTATTTGACCACATGCCTTTCTTCAGCTGTGTAGACTACTGAAGACAAATGAGCTGCAGGAAGCATTTCCTGTGCCTAAGGCTCATACTCAGGAGGGAAACGTTCACAGTACAGGTCAAGAGTGGAAAAATGAAGACGAAGGGAAAACAGATAGGAGATCCATCTTCCCTTATAAAATCCCCAGAGCAGGAGGCATTTGGAAGTCATTTTTCATCAGGCGGAGAGGCTTTGTTACTGGCCCTTAAAAAGGCATTATTTTACCCATGTACCTTCTATATTCTGTGGCATGGGAAAAGAGTTCTCTCAGCCCGCCCCTGTAGTTGCATAGCTTCCTCTGGGATGTTGCAGGGGACAGTATTTGACCGCAGTGCCCAGGCTGGTATCTGTAGCTCTGTGACGGGGAAGTGGGTGGATGGCATATTTTCAAGCATTGTTTAGTTTACACTGTTGTTAAAAAAAAGAAGTGAATTTATTGCTGGTGAAAAGTACGGGAAAGACCTTGGAGACTGAAATTGTTTCGCTAAAGACTGGGCATATCGCTCCACCCCATGCTTGGTATTGGTTTGGTTGGCAGCTGGGGAAGTGGCAGAATTCCAAGGGTTAAGTGACATCAGATGGGGTTGCTTTTATTTCTTTATCTAATAGAGCATATTTTCAGACCCGGCCTCTGTTTATAATCACTCCATAGGCTGTGCTGTCCAAAAAGTAGGTACGCAGAAAGAGAGGCCAGACTGGGTCTGGCAGAAAACTTGGCCCTATAAAAATGTATTCCTAGAACTTCTAGCTATTGGGAGCTAAGAAGAAATTTTCCCAGGGGCAGGTTATCCCATAACTGCTTACTGCAGGGTATTTACACAATCTTCTAAAGCAGCTGGTAGCGGCCACTGTTGGTAACAGAACTGTGGGTTAGATGGACACTGGGTCTCATTTGGTCTGGCAATTTCTATATTCCTAAGAGTGTAAAACTTTAAAACAAATTCTCTTGGAGATGCAAAGGAAATGAATGGTTGGGATTTACTGGTGTTAATACACAGGCTACGGAGGAACAAGGAAATGGGGAGGGGAAAATCTGTACATCAGGAGGAAGGAGAGTCCCCAGTATGGTTAAAGTGAAATTTCTCTCTGGAAGGAGCTCAAGAAAATTATGTTCCTTCTGGGTTCTCTCTCTCTCTCTCTCTCTCTCTCTCTCTTCTTCTGGCTTATAAAAACACCTTGGCTCGGATATTACATCAGCTTTGACTTTTATTAAAACCCCCTGTTCTGGTTGTGCAGTTTTCATGCTGTTACATAAAAGTAAAACTTTATGGCAGGAACTAAAATTAGGAAGGAAACTTTTTTGTTGTTTTGATTTATAAGACATTCAGCATTCTGTGCGTTCTGAACACTTGGAGGGGGACAGCTTTCAAATGGATGCTGCTGATTTCGGTGAGATTGAGCCCTGCGCTTTGAAAATAGAGAGTTTGAAGAAGAATACGTGATTGACATCCTTCCTTCTGCCTGCTGTGTTTAGCATGTGGTCAGGTAGGCAAGGCCCCCATGGGCTTAGATTGCTCTTTCTGGATAGGGCCTCAAGATATGAACAAGGATAAGAGCATTGCATTGCAACTAGGGACAGGCTGAGTTTTGGTTTTTGCAAAATCAGCTGTCGTCCAGTTCTGCTTTTGGAGGAGGAGGAGGTGTGAGAGATTGGATAAGAGTTTGGTTTGCACCTATTTCTAATTGCAACTGCGGTTCAGCTGGTAACTTCAGCACACTGAAATGCCACTCATGAGAAAGATTGATTGGCACACACAGTGTGTGTGTTTGTGTGTGTGTGCGCGCATGCACACAAAGTTGTTAGAACAAAGGACTGGGAGCTGGGAAGTCTCGGACTCTAGTCCTCATTCTACCACTGGGTCATTGTGAGACCTTGTGAAAGTTACTTAACCTCATAGACTCAGAGACTTTAAGGCCAGAGGGGACTATCAGGATCATCTAGTCCAAGGATTCTCAAACTTCATGGCACCGTGACCCCCTTCTGACAACAAAAATTACGACATGACCCCAGGATGGGGGGACCGAAGCCTGAGCCCGCCCAAGCCCCGCGGCCCAGGATGGGGGGGCCAAAGTCAAAGCCCAAGGGCTTCAGCCCAAGGCAGGGGGCCTGTAACCTAAGCCCCGCCACCCAGGGCTGAGGCCCTCAGGCTTCAGCCCCAGGTGGTAGGGCTCAGGCTTCAGCTTTGGCCCCGGGCCCCAGCAAGTCTAAGCCAGCCCTGGCGACCCCATTAAAATGGGGTTGTGACCCACTTTGGAGTCCCGACCCACAGTTTGAGAACCACTGATCTAGTCTAACATCCTGCACAGTGCAGGCCACAGAACCTCACCCCACCCACTCCTGTAATAGACCCCTCACCTCTGGCTGAGTTACTGACGTCCTCAAATCATGATAGAAAGTTACAGAGATTCCACCATTTATACTAGTTTAAACCTGCAAGTGAGCTGTGCCCCAGTGCTGTAGAGGAAGGCAAAAAAAAAAAGGTATCTTCCAGTCTGACCTGGGGGAAAATTCCTTCCCAACCCCAAATATGGTGGTCAGTGGAACCTGAAAATTTCATCAAGACCAACCAGCCAGACACCAGGAAAGAATTCTCAGTAGTAACTCCGAGCCCTCCCCATCTAGCGTCCCATCACCAGTGATTGGGGATATTTGCTACTAGCAGTCGCAGATTAGCTAGGTGCCATTGTAGGCAACCTTATCATACTATTCCCTCCATAAACTTCTCAAGAACTCTTAGCCTCAGTCTACCTCTCAGTAAAATAGGTGTAAATAATCATAACTCACTTCACAGTGGTGTTGAAAGTAAAGCTGTGCAAATCATTGATTTTTGTTGTTCTCTGGAAATTTTGAAAACCAAAAAAAAAAAAGTTTTATTTTGTATCAAACTGACAATGAAATTGTTTGATGAATCAAAAAGTCAAAATTTGCTTCATATTGATTTTGGGCATTTTGACAAAAGCCAAGGATGACTAGATTCACAAAACATGGGAGAAGGAGGACAAGGATGAGTCACCACAATTTTTTTGCCCAGCTCTTATTGTGAGCCTTAATTAATGTCTGTAGAGATCTGAGATCCTGTTTTGATAGGTCTTATGGAAGAGCAAAGATGGAAGGTGGGCTCTCGGAAGACAGTTACCATGGTGTTGCAATTGCCTCCAACTGATAAAGTAATAAGGTTCAAACTCACCCTACCTCACACAAGCCCCGAGTAATTAGATTTTGTGTGAGGAACTAAGTGGGGGATTGAGAATGATGTAATTCACCTCCCAACCTTCAGGTGGACCATCGGGCTCTTCACAGCACCTGTTCCAGCAACCACTGGCACTCCACAGCTCCTCTGCAATGGTTCCATGTAGAACAGGCTGGGAATTATTCAACCAAACTTTTTTCATTGGAACATGCTGATTCATTGAAATCAAAAAATTTTGCGGGAAAGGATCAGTTTCAACAAATTTCTGATTTCAAAAAGTTGTTGAAAACAAAAAGGTTTTAGAAACTGATAACATTTCCTGTTTCAACATTTTCAAAACAAAAAGGTTTTGTTTTGAAATGGCTTTTCATGTAGAATTTTAAATTATAGTTTTTTAAACATCAACATTGAGACAAAACATTTCAAATTATTGAAACTAAAGGTTTCAATTGACCCAAACTGTTATTTTTTTCCAGATTTTTTGGTTCAGGGCAATTTTTGAAATTTTAACTTCCCATCCCAATTTGGGATGGAAAAATTCTTTTAAATCTAGAAAAAAATTGCAGAATGGGAAAACCATTTCCCACCCAGCTTAAATTTTAGGCCATTGGATCGGCATAAATGAGGAATCTTCCAAGGCCTCAAGCCCAGCCCAATGGGCACTCTGGAATGGCTCTGCACAAGAGACCTTCTCTAGAGCTCGGGTTGCAGAGAGTTCTTCCCTGCATGGCTGCTATGGCAAGGGGTTCATTGGAAAGGGGCTTCTTTGAAGGAATTCTCAACACTTGAGGAAGATCACTCTCTGGGCCTAGTTTTGTTCATCTTTGGATGTCACCAAAATAGACGACCCTAAGATCACCGCTCTCCTGTTCCAAGAAACATGCCTACACATACCAGCGTTCTGATGATGTGAAGCTGGGATCCCACTATGTCGGTGCTTTAGAGAAGATTCTCCATGGTGGGGAAGGGAGAATATGGGGATGAGGGTCAAACCTGACGGCTTCTGAGTTTCCTTCCAGCCCCAACGTCTGTGCAACCGACTCCTGCCTTTGGAAGATTTACAGAGCAACAGTAAGTATTTCACCAGCTTTTTATTAATAATGCAGCAATAAAAAAGGTGCAGCCTTTCTCTCCAAGGACTCACAGAGCTTTTAATAATCCAAGGAGGATTTAGCTCTTCCCAATAGGTAGAATTTACTGGTGGGCATGCTTTACTGCTCCTTTGTTACACGGAGGCTGTTCCCCTATCATCTAAGTGTGAACTGAGGCTCTGTGATGGGCTAGCCCATAAATCTCTGGTCTCTAAGCCTTTTCTTTCTATTATTTTCAAAATAAGGAAGAGGAGGGGAGATCCGGACTAGACAGATCCAAGGTGTTTTTTGGGAGCACTTTAACCCTTTGAGTTCCTAGAGGCTCCTGGACAGCAGAGGATGGTTTGTGTGAAGGGAAGGCTACTTCACAGGGGCTTTTTAAAGCAGGCAGTTATATCAAGCAATTAAATCCTAAATGACAGCGTAACGAGCTCCTCTGGAGGTTTCATAAGTGTAGCACTATATATAAGAAGTAAATCTGGCTGCATTACAATCACTTTGAACGACTTAAGCAGTAAATGCAGAACTCTGCTCGTATTCAGCCGTTATATCTGGGTAATGTTGCTTCACTTCTCGTTCGGGTTCAATCACAATGATGCCAGAGGTGAGCTCGAGCCGCAGAATTTGGATCTAGATCAAGATTTTGAATCTCACAAAGTTTGTGGTAGGAAGTTTGGGGGTGGGGATAGGGGAAAGAGTTAGATCCAGGGTTTTGGTTTGGGGCCACCTTGAAAATGATACCAAAATTAAACACCAACAACAGACTAACTGGAAGTGAGGAAACCAACTGACTAAAAGCACTACGCCAAAATGCTGATATGTTTCCCCTCTGCTGTCAGTGTGATGTCAGTCCCCTGAAAGAAACGTGTTCAACTCCTGCTACCTTATGTCTGATCTCTCAGAGGCAAGGGGGTAGGGAACTTTGTACAAGAGCAACCTGAAACACAGGGATTTAGATTTGCAGGAGTTTGAGCAAACATTTTCTTCAACATTCCCTTGCTGTGAGGGATTTGATTTGAGTTTCAAGTTGAAGTATACCCTGAAATTCAGCTAACGCCACTGGGGTTTGCTTGATTTCCACCCCAAACCACAAACTGATCCAGATTGCATGAAACTTGGCCCCAGGTTCGTTTGAAGTTTGGTTCTGGTTCCCCAGTATGTTCACAGACATCCGTGAGAGTTCTGATCAACCACGTCTGAATTCCAGGTTTGTAGCAAAATCTGAACCCCGGGGAGCGTTGCTAACACAGTTTGACATCAGCCTGTTTTCCCTTTACTTATGAAATGGTGAGACTCTAAAGCTTGGTCTCACATTTAACCCTCTCTTCCTTAACGGAAACTGCCGGCAGAATTAACAACCTCTTGGTTTTGTGAGAGAAGTAGAAGGTCCCGACTCTCAGCTTTCGTTGAAGAGGAGCCCTATGCTGCAGACAGCTGGTGTTTTCTTGGAGATGGGCTGTCTGCTGACTCTGCCATGAGTATTTGCTATATAGAATTAATCATCTCACCACAATACAGCCAGGTTGAAATCTAAGGTCGCCAGTGAAAATGGGCTTGGCAACCACATCCCCTAGTGGCACATCTAGTGACTAATCTACGGCACGGTCATGGTGCACCGTGACTGGCCATCTCTGCTCAGGAGATGCCCAGAACCAACATTGTTGGATTGTCATAAGTCACAAATGAGGTGCATGGATGAAGTATGTTGAGGATCAGGGCTGGAATAAGGATGGAGTATGTTGAGGGTCATGGCCAGGACTAAGCTGTAGTGACCCATTTTGGGGGGCAAAGAAGGAATAGCAGGGAGGTGGTGTAGGTCTTTGAGGTGTATTGGCAAAGCTGTATGGTGAACTGGCGCGGGAGTAACAGGGGTTGCAGGTCAGACATGAGGTGTGTTTAGAAAATAGTATGAAGGCAACAAGGGAAGGAAGCTTGCGAACCATTAGGCCATGTTATGTTCTGGTCTTGCCAGCACTATCAGTGTCTCACATTTATGGCTCTAATTTACATGATTCCCCAACAGTCCCAATGGACAGGCAGTCCTGACTTACCTTTATGCTGCTGCCATAATATTTGTCATATGTTGCACCTGCTGATGTTGGTTTATTTAGCTCCTAAAGGTTTGTATAGCACTAGAGAGAGTGTGGTTAGTTGGCTTAGCAAGTCCTGTCTCTTTATTTTAGAGGGAGACTTACATCCTGCCATATTCTGTTTCTCTGGACTATTGCCAGCTTTTACTGATTGAAGAAGCTATTTTCTGGAGCAACGGATGGCTCGGAAGAGTGGTAGCAAAATAGTCATGGACGTGTTAGTTCTAGGTCACTTGTTCACATCCAATCCAGGTTGGTAGCAGCGAAAAGGTGTTACCATCTGATGGCTGTTCAGTGGTCTGTGTGGAAAAAGTTGTTGGGTGTCCCTCCAATTCCTTGTGGGCAGGTGTCTACATCATAAAATCCACCACCACAGCTGAAACTAATTGGAACCCTAGTTGGGAGCCTCAGCAAAGAGCCGTGAAGTCCAGTCTATGTATTCATATAGCCTTCACCATTAGAGCATCTGACCATCATGCACTCACTGAGACTTGTCCTCACCACATCCTGTGATATAGGGAAGTGCTATCCTCATTTCACAGATGGAGAACAAAAGCACAAGGAAGATTAAGTGACTTGCCCAAGGTGATATAGGAAATTTGAGGCTGACCCCTGGTCTTCTGAGTGCTAGTGTAGTACCTGATCTACCAGACCACCCTTCCTACCTTCTGAACTCATCCTCTCACAGTTATGATAGAGCTGGTCTGTCCAATTCGGGCTTGAGAAATGTTGACAGGGCAGTGAGGAGAAATTTGTGCTGCTACTTCCTATGCTGTATCTGTTCTGTGGTTAACTAGAGAAGGAAACAATCAGGCATGAAGAACTTGAGCAAATGCCCATTGAAGCATGGGCCCTGCATTTTGCCCTATGCTCAGATAAAAATGTAGAAGAAGAAAGGTATTTTCTATATCTGCATAAGGACTAGGACAGACCTCAGTGAAGACGTTGGCAAAGCGGTTTGAAGAAACACAGTACTTCCTTCTGTTCTGAATTATGCTGGTGTAAATCAGTAGTAATTCCAGGAAAGGCATTAGAATTACACCAGCTATTTATTTATTTATTGCTATTATGGTACTAACTACATGCCTTAACCAAGATTGGGGCCCTATTATAGTAGGTACATGCAGATAGTAAGAGACAGCCCCTGTGCCAAAGAGCTTATGAGCTAAATAATTTTACTACTGGGGCAAGTGAGAGGAGATTCAGACTCATGTTTTTCCATATGCTCTGCCTCTGAAGAGACAGGTCTATAGAGGATGCTAACACTGACCCCCCCACCAACCCTACTCTACTTTCTGAGACCTACATTTCCCCCTTTCATGTATTGCACAGTTTGAAAAATGAACTTTGTATCTATTTTATCAAAAAGGATCTTGGGCTTTTTAGGCCAAGCTTTATCAACAGTGGGGAAAGGTCCTGTGATGGGCAAGAGGTCTGCTTTGGAAATTGAACAAATTGTCGTTTTATGGTTCCCGTGTGTGTGGGGCGCTGTAAATCTCTTAGCCTTTACCGCATCTGTTCTTTTCCAGCCACGCTACCAGCTTCTTGAGGAGGAGAAGGAGAAATGTCTGACAGTTCCTGACGTCGGCTGTGATCAGGGCCCCCGGGAGCGTCTCAGAAAAGGTTTTTAAAGTAATATTTATGGATGATCACTGTGAATCAGGGCCCTAAAAGGTACAGAGAGAGGGCTGTTGTTCATTAACGTTTGGAAGCTGTGCACTGAGGATTTCCCTATGGAGGGACAAAAGAAATGGAGTGAAAGTGAAATAGATTTAGAGTTAATCCAGATCTTGGGGTTTTTTTCTAAACATTGTCGTTGTTGTTAGTAAAAATCAGAACTTTGTTTAGAAAAGCAAAGCAATGAAATAATAAAAAAAAACCTACCCAAACATTTTGTGAACAGTTTTCTTGGAAATGGTTTTCTTTTCAAAATTCCATAGTAAAAAAAGGTGATTCTTTTCTAATTGGGCTTATGAACATACTGTAACATGGTGTTGAGGTTTTTTTTATACATATCTTCACACTAAGGACCTACCACTGCTAATGCACTAGGAACAAGTTCAATGTGCTGATTTTTACTGAAGAATAATTTTCTTACTGTAGTGACCTGATAGCATTTTTATCATACTGGAAACTGTCATGCTTTGCATTCATAGAGTGGCTTTCATCTGAGGATCTCAAAGTGCTTAATTAAGCCTCAGAATCTTAATGAGCTACAAACCTTAATTAAGCCTCATAACATCCATTGGTGGTAGTTTAATATTATTATTCCAGTTTCACAAAGAGGCCCGGAAAGATGACCAGCTTGACAATGTTGGTGGAAAAGAACCTAGGAGGCTTGGCTTCCACTCTCTTTCTCTAAGGGCCCAATCCAATGCCCACATAGTCATCTGAAAGTCTCCCAAAGACTTCAACTGGAGTTGGATCAGACCCTAAAATAAAAATTCCCCTTAAGTTCCACAGAGCTAGAATTTCACCCTCTATCCAGCAAGGCTACATCAGAATAAAATTAGAGATCTGAATGACACCTTTCAAGCCGCAAAGAAAATGCTGAATTACCCCCGATATAGCTCCTTGATTTACTCCATTGAATGTGTACGGCACGTGGGGCCCAAATCTGATCTGAATTCCACAGGTGTAAATTTAGAATAATTCCATTTGCGTTAGTGGAGTTTCTTTGGTTTTGCACTGGTGAAACGGAGATTTGGATTTGGCCCGAGATATGTAGGACCATACAGTGCTAAAAGACCCTACCTAGAGATTCCTGCATAGATGTTGGCAGGGCCGGCTCTGGCTTTTTTGCCGCCCCAAGCAAAAAAACAAAAAAACCCGCGGGGCGGCCGGAGCGGCGAAGCAAAAAAAAAAACCCAACAACCTGCGGGGCGGCCAGAGCCAGGGTGCAGGGGGACTCCCTGCGCTGCAGACGTGCCCCGGCTAGCGGGGGCGAGGGGGAGTGAGCGGGCGGGGGGGGAGAGAGAGTAGGGGAGCGGCCAGGGCTTCAGCGGGGCGCTCGCCATGTGGCCCCGACCGCCGCGCCACCTGCCGGGAGGGCTCCGCGCCGCTCCGGTCGGCGGGGAGGGAAGGACGCGGGCTGCCCTGCCGGGCTTGCTACAGACCTGGCACCGGCTGGGGCAGACGGAGTGCGCAGCCCGCTCCCAGCAGGGCACTCCCCTCCTCCGCGCCGCCGCCCCCTACAGAAAAAAACCTGCGGGGCGGCCAGGGCGGCAGAGCAAAAAAAAAAAAAAAGGATTGGAGGGAATGCCGCCCCTTAGAATCTGCCGCCCCAAGCACGAGCTTGCTCAGCTGGTGCCTGGAGCCGGCCCTGGATGTTGGTGTTTGTATTTTATGGGGTTTCAGCATTAACAGTGCATTTTTTGCTTCTGGAAGGGGCAGATATCAGACCCGCTGGGGTTGTCTGAACATTTTTTTTTGTGTTGATTTAATTTTTTAGTAGTGTTTGTAATGATGCTATTAAACTGGAGTGGGAAGAAAGTGATAGTTGTTTCAAGTAGAAGAGAAGCTGTCACTGTTGTGCTATAGGGTAGGAAGATCTGTTGACTCCAATGTCTTGTCAGTGGGGTCAGCAAGGGAAAACTTTAGCTGAATATTAGGAAAGATCCTTATGGGCCAAATGTCAATGAAGTTGCACCAGGGTTGTGTATTATTCTATAATTCTAATAGTTCAGGCGATGGAGTAAGCTTGCCACGGGTGACTGCAGAATTGCCACAGATAGAGGCATGGAAGACTAATCCTGAAACCTTTCTATAAATACAAGATGCTTTCCTAATAAGGAAATCAACCTTGCATTGCAGCTGGGGAGGGGATACACTAGAAAAGACCCACCAAATGTTCCATCAAACCCAAATGATTTCCTGCCATGAGGCAACAGATTTTGTTTATCATTCTTAATAATGAAGTCACTGCACAAGGCTACAGTGCAGTAGACTGTCATCTTGCTGCACCGATGTATGCACCTACCCACCTTACAAGAATATATCCCATAGGATAGCAGCTGCTCCATCCCTCAGTAACTGAGTTAATACTTCCAGCAGATGAAGCAGCATAGGAGTATACGTAGTAGTACTTTGCCTCATTGTCTTCAGAATTCCCACAGTCATACCTTGCACTGTAACTAATGACACCTTTGGAGTTTTCATCCATGTGTGATCTATATTTATATGAACAGAAGGGGCCATTTGCACATAGGCATCCATAAGGCAAAATCCTCCGACCATGAACACAGATGATTCTAGTGCAAATCTACTTTGCACTGGGCGGAGGACAGGCTGCGAAGAACTCATACAGGGTGTTCTCAAACCCTGCTTCATCTGCTTTAGTGCACTGGATACTCGGGGACTGAAGTGGCAGGTGGGAACATGGAAGGTGATTTGCTTCCTGATGCACTGATCCGACAGCCAGGTCTACCCTCCCTCCCTGGGGATGTGGTGGGGACAGGGTTTTAAAGCCACGATGATTACGTCAGCAGAGCAGCTGCAGGAGAACTCAGGCCCACTGGCCCTTGTGAAACATGCCTGCAGGCTGCCCATTTGCTGCGGCTTTATATGGGGACTAAGATTTGGCCCGTACTCCATGCTTCTATCCTAAGAGCATGCAGTGCCATCGTTCATTATGCACAGTGCATTGGTTGTTTGTTGACTCACTCATAACCCCTTCATGGGTCATAATTCGTGAGCATTAGAACAACTTTCTTTCTTTTGCTAATACCCTGGTTAGACCGAGAGACAGGCAGATATTTAACATTTAAGTCATTTAAGACTTAATTCTTCAGCTCCTACAGCAGCTGCCAAAAATGGAGCATTTACCTGCTTTCCAAATTCACAAGGGGGTAAAGGCCATGAGCCAGCCTATAGCCTGCACCCCCACCCCTTCTCTCCCCCAGGTCACGTGGAATGGATCTTTGGAATCTTCTCAACATACCCCACTCCCTTTTCTTACTCGTTAAATGATGGTTAAAAAGCATTTGGCCTTGTACTCTTTGCACTGAAGTCAATGGGGCTTTGGGTTGTACAAGGAATGCAGGACCAACCTGGAAGTGTGAAACATTGCCAGGTGGGGCACCAGCGTTCAGATACCTCTGAGACATTTCGTAGCATCATAGACGTTAGAGATGGAAGGGCCCCGCTAGGTCATATCTGTGGTGGTCTGCCCTGAGCAGGACATGATTGCTCCCTGCAGTAGGCTTGCTAATGCTTCACCCATCATTTTAAATGTCTTTCCAACATCTCTAGTTAAAAAGAAAGCTCCGTCTCTCTCCCCTTCTCTTTCTTTTTACTGAAACTTTGCTTGGAACTGACAGAAAACTTGCCCAAAAATAACACTGGACTCTCTCCCAGCTGTGGGTGTTGTGACTTCTGAGCAGGGAAGTCTGCAGTGTGATTTGTTTCACGGCAGATTTCTGTCAGCTTTGGCTCCTCTCCATCCTTGCTGGTACCAAATTTACAAGGTTTCTCATTCCGTTTTTTTTTATTTCTCTCCCAGACTTACCTCTGACTCTCCACGGCCTCTTCTTCATAAAGCTGTGAGGTTTTCTTGGCATTGCCAACCTCAAAACATGGGGCAGAGAAACCCATAAAAGTAGCCAACAAGCATTGGGACTTTTTTTCTTTTTTCAAAACAGTCACTTCCTTCGGGACGACATTAAAACCTGGCAAAGAGGGAAGGGGCCATATTTTTGTTTTGTTTTGTTTCCCATTTGAACTGTAATTTTTCTACTTGTGCAAAAAGAGTTCTGAGGAATTTTGGTAGGAGGAAAACAGGTTCAGCGATACCTGGGGGCTCTGAGAGAGGCCCTGGCTTCTGTGAGCTGAATGCTGGGATTGTTGCTCCAGCAAACTCCCTTTTGAAATCAATGGGAATTTTGCCTGAGTAAGGATTGCCTCAGCGGGGTGTGGGTTGGCAAAGGTCTATTGAGTTTAATGCAGCTACTCGAATGTATACGAGCTACGGATCTGGCCTTGAGGGCCCAGTTGTATCCTCCTGGCTAGTGACGCCCATAAGGACAATTCCACATTGTTCCTCTCTCATGGAATGCCCTCCAAATTCTTCCACTGGGAGAGAAGGGAAGACAAGTGGGTTGGAAACCAGTCAGGGACGTCCCTAGGGAGGTGCGGGGCCCGGGACATAGGTGCCGAGTTTCTAATCTGCCAGGAGGTGCTCCCCCCCCCGGCTCTGCCCAGGCCCTGCGCCCACTCTGCCCCTTCCCCCAAGGCCCCACCCCTGCCCTGCTTCTTCCCACCCCCGTCCCGCCTCTTCCCCGCCCAGTTCCACCCCCTCGCCCCATCCCCTACTGACGCTGCAAAACATCTGATCCGCGACAGGCGGTAGGCACTGAGAGGGACGGGGAGGCACTGATCGGCGGGGCCCACCAGCAGGCAGGAGGCACTGGGGGAAGGGGCAGGTTCTGGTAGGGGGGCTCCTCCTCGCCCTCCCTGCCCACCTGCCGCTCACCTCCCCGTTCGCCTCCTCACCCTGCCAGCCTCCTGCCTCACCTCCCTGCCCGCCTCGTCCCGATTTTAGAAGCTCAGGGCCCCCCAGGGCCATATATGGCCTAGATAGATAGACCCTCACCCTCTCCAGGGGAGTTTTCCAGAATGGAGGGTGAGGGGCAGAAAGCTAATACCAGCGGTGCAGTCCTGATTTGCTGAAGTACCAGAATGACCCCATCCCACTGGCATGCCCTCGCACGTACAGGGCGTGTGAGGCCATGTTGGATGGAGGATGCCATTTTGCTCTACAAAACCGTGTCCTCCATGTGACCACATGGAGGACACAATTTTGTTTCCGTGTAAGTACCGGGATGGTGTTCTGGCCTTACTACACCACTGGCTAATCCACTCCCTGATTTGCTTTCTTGAGCATTTTCCACAAGGTTGTTGGGAGGACAGAGCACGTCCTGCCCACATAGCCCTCTTGCGCTTCCCAAGGCATAAACCCTGAGGCCTGAGGTGGATCCAGCTGACTCTACCCTTCCATGAAGGAGGCGTGAGATTCATGGGTGGCTTGAGAGGACATTTAATAGGCAGCAGGTTTAAAACAAATAAAAGGAAGTTCTTCTTCACGCAGCGCACAGTCAACTTGTGGAACTCCTTGCCTGAGGAGGTTGTGAAGGCTAGGACTATAACAGCGTTTAAAAGAGAACTGGATAAATTCATGGTGGTTAAGTCCATTAATGGCTATTAGCCAGGATGGGTAAGGAATGGTGTCCCTAGCCTCTGTTTGTCAGAGGGTGGAGATGGATGGCAGGAAAGAGATCACTTGATCATTGCCTGTTAGGTTCACTCCCTCTGGGGCACCTGGCATTGGCCACTGTCGGTAGACAGGATACTGGGCTAGATGGACCTTTGGTCTGACCCGGTACGGCCGTTCTTATGTTCTTATGTTCTTATTTCCCCTCCTGACCCAAGATCTTAGAATTTAACCGTATTAGCTTAGACTGTAATGTCTTTGAGACAGGGAGTCTTACTATGTAACCACACGGCACCTCGTGAACTGGGGCCCTGAGCCTGATTGGGAGCACTACTGGAATGCAAATAACAATAATGAGATTGGCTAATTCAGCAGAAATGTCTTTCTCCCTCGCCTCTGCGGTGTGGATCTCGATTCCCTGTTCTGCACTCGTTTGGTGCACGGAACCTGTGTTGACTTTCAGCCACAAAGCAGCCAGACAAATAGAAGCAAGGATCTTCCCTTTCATTGCGGAGTGGTAGGGGTTGGAAGCTGAGAAAATTCCAGTCCCAGCAAACCCAGCTGAGCAGCCTTTGTCTTGATGCAATCCTGCTCTTTCCGCACCACATTAATTTAAGATGCTACGAAGTGAGAAGTGTGGGGGGGCGGAGGGGGGAGGTTGCTGTCTGAAACTTGTTTGGAGTCTTTGCAGGATAAATCCCTGTGGAATTTAATTTAAACAAGCTGACACCATTATGAATCATGCCACCATTACCAGCTTTTGAACGCTTCCTACCAAACGCTTGTACATTTCTTTCTTTCTGTATTCGAAATGACAGACTAAAAGCATCTCAAACTGTATTTAAATCCCCCCGCCCCCATCCTAGCAGGGTGTAATCTTTTTTTTCTTTCTTCCTTCGATGTAATAAGAAATAACATCTGTTATAAAAATCTACTGGCCAGGGGCAGCAACAGCGGATAACAACTTATCAAAATTTGGCAATTTGAAACAGTGGCTGGTTTTAAACAGAAACTGTCTCAGTGCCGGTCATGTGATCATGGGCTGTACTAGAGTGTTGTCTCATCTGTCTACAATCTGAACAGATTAAATGTATTTAGGGAGAAAAGAGAGTGAGAGAAAAGAAAGGAGAGTGCAAGGCTCAGGAAAAGAGAGAGAAAGGGGGAAACAAAAGGAGGAAGGAAATAAAAGAGAGACTTCCAGTAAAGTGATAAATGCTTTGGTTCTCATGGTGAGGACAGCACTGTATTTAAAAGATTTACATGAGTTTATGTAAAATCTCCTACATTTTACTGAAACAAAACAACCAGGCTTTATAACATACCCACGTCTAAGCATATTACCCAGCGTGACTGTGTCTAGACTGGTCATTGGCTTTACTAGAAGAGCTATATCTTTGAAGAGGCAGAAAAGTGGCCAGGAGTAAGCATGGAACATGGAAGATTGTAGAATTCAAAAGGACAAACATTATTTGATACCCTATTTATAGGCCACCACAGGGGGAAAGGTAAAGGTTTCAGAAAAGAAAGAAGCACTTTAATTTTACCTGGAGATTTTCCAACAATAAAATCTAATCCATCATTCTCTCTGGGTGACTGCTCTTAATGAAAATTTAGAGGCTGTGACTGAAATTTAGAATTCACAGGGGATACTATTAGGAAGATGTCTAGCAGCTACACAAAACCTGTTATATCATGGTCCTGCCAAGGACGGGGGAAAGGTTGAGTGTGAAACGGACAGATTTTAATTTGGCACCCTGACTCCCTGGATCACCGAGGGTCCCACTTCTATAATGGATTTCACTTCACAGCTCCCAGAGTCAAAACCATCCAATGGAGTTACATGATTTCTTTTGTTGGGTGAAATCCTGGCTCCATTAAAGTCAATGGGAGTTTTGCCATTGATTCAATGCGTTCAGGATTTCACCCACTATGTTTACCTACCCTCTAAACCACATTGTCTAGCTGATCATTTCCTTTAGCTTATACAAATGGCAGGACTGGTAAAGCAATCGGGGGGAAAAAAAACAATGGCTGGTGATAGGTGCAAAGATTTTGGAGGTTCAGATATGTACCCCAAAATCAGGTTGATTCTCCAGTGCTGATCTGCTGTGTTTGAACCTCCCAGGTACTCAAGATTGGACTTGAAATGTGTCAAGTTGAGATAGTGCTGGGGCACTCTACTTCTGGTCAGGGTGGAAACAGCATTTCCCTGTCACGACGGCACATCAGTTCCAGCTACAAATAGGAAGCGCTGAGGTGCATGGAAATGAGCATTGAGGGGGAAGTTAATTAATCAAACCCAAACACAAGCCCTGTGATTCAGTTCCAGAAAGCGGTACAGGTTTGGGGGCCTGATTCAAAGTCCATGGACTTTGCAGTCAATGGACAGACACCCATTGACTTAACCGGGCTCTGAATGAGTCTTCCGGGGGGTGGGGAGACTGTATGGGTGTGATGGTTGAGGATGGGTGATATTTTTCTGAACCGATTCTTCCAATTCCAACAGTGGCCTTAGCTAGGTCTCCTCTGCTGCAAAGCATATCTGTAGATTTCACCTAGGTCTTGCACAGGTTTATAGGTTAATGGCTGAGAGCCCTATGTCTGTCTGTCAGGAAATGTGAATAGGTTCAGTTTGTTAGTAAATAGCATCTTAGAGGCAGGCAAAAGCCTCTAGAGTTTGGTTCTCCATTTCAAACACCCCTAAATATTAAGTGTGTTTGGATCCAGAGTTTTGATATAATATATAGCTATAGTATTGTTGTCCTTCTGCCTGGCATTGCCAGCTGTCAAGGCCTTTGCAGGGTGTTTCCCCATTGGAAATGAAATCAGTGACATGAAGACTGGGTATATTCTTAATGTAATTTCTTTCTTTTACACTGTATACATCAGTCATTGAAGAGAGGTGGTCACAAACAGCATGCAGGCAACCCCTTCTTTCAAAAAGCTCAGCCCAGGCACTAATGGATAGTTCCCAGGAAGCAACTCTACCCCAAGAACTGACTCTAGTTCAAGAGATTAAGGCAGAGAACAAATTCCCCGATGCTTTCTACGGCTCTCCCAAAAGAACATCACAAAATTAACAACAATCCAGCATTATCTTCCAAGCCTGAACAGAGCTGTTAGGCTGAGAAAAAGAACTTATGAGTAACAGAGACAGCTGTTGACTTTCATCACAATGCCATATTTACATAAACACCACCATTCCCCACCTCCCATGGTCCCATTCCTGCACAGAGTTCAGCTCTGGAATAGGAATGAATCGAGTTGTCTGTTGTTAACCAGAATGACAACCCTGCAGGCTTTCTTCCCAGGACAGGTATAGCAAAGGCAGTGGGCAGTTCCTCGGCATACCATACCCTGGCAGTGTGCCTCACTTCCTGATCTACAGGCACCCCAATTCGGAGATAGTAGGTCGGTCTCCGTGGCCCATTCAGCACTGATATGCCAGCAATTGTTGGTAATTAGAGCAATTAGTGCCATTTGGTATGGTGTTTTTGCTGCTGTAGGTGCCTACCTACTAAAAACTGATCTGAGATCCATCAAACTAATTTCACACAGGCCGCTGTACAGTAATTATTACTAATAGTTTATTTAAGATTGATATTGCAGTAGTGCCCCAAAAGACTCGGTCAGGATTTGGGACCCCAGTGTGCTTGGTGCTGTACAAACACAAGAAATGACTTTCAATCGACCTGGACTGGATTTGTGTGGGTGACAGAAAAGAAAGGCTGACAGTCTCTCATTACTCATCCCCAGAGCCATCCATTCCCAATAATTTATTTTTTAACCAAAGCAGATCACTAGTCTGTTTGCAATATTTTTTAATGGGACAAAATAAACCCCAAATTCAATTATTAAATACCATAACGTTAAATTATTTAAGGGCCTGGATCAACATCATGAATCAATTTAATACCAAAATCACTGCCAATTATTCAACTGAATCAAAATGCAATCCCATCACAAATGTTAAAGAGCCAGCTAAATCTGTCCTAGGAAGGGCTTTAGTAATCAACGTTCTCTCAATTCAAAAGGGGAAGAAAAGTTATTGCTTAAACCAGACAATATATAGTAATGCCAGATGTGAAATATTTGACTCAGATTATTGGCAACTATCAAATGCAAAATACTAATACTACTGGATTCAAAGTTATGCCACCAAGTTTGTAACCCATGGACTGGGATTAAGTATTCCTTTAAGTTTCTGCCTATGGATAACAGGCAATTTGGATTAGCTGCCACAAGGATAATAACCTCATAATTCTCAACATATGAGCATAAGCACTCTGCAACATCAAAAAATAAGGCAATTTTTAATATGTAACATTTTAATGACTTATGTTTTTTAAATTATATAGCTTCACAGGACCCGCATAATTAAGCATGAGAAATGTCTGAAACCAATCTAGTTGCCCTCTGTAAAGGAGAAAGAACCCAAGCATTCTACCACCATCTTATGCAAAACAAAAACACTGAAAAGGATTCATTTTCACAGATTTGCACTCGAAAAATATAACCAACTGCCCCACTCCCCAGCTTTTCATTTTAAACATGTCAGACATTCCTTTGCCAAGCGTCTACGTCGTCTGAAAATATCTATTCACTAAGGGATGGGCTCAGACACCTAGTTTTCTGATTTATACCAATGCAATGTCTTCACACACACACACACACCCCGCACCACATCCTCTGTGTTCTAAACCAGTCCATCATATCTTTTCCCTTTGGGGCAGGGATTGTCTTTTTTGTATTATCTGTACAGTATGTAACTCACCACTATTGTGAGTAAGTATCATTTGACAGCCACTGTGCACTTGTGCGACTGACTAGATACCATGCACGGCAGTGGAGAATCATGCCCTAAGCCTTTAGGCGCCGCCTGGGGAAAGGGTGGTGGGTACAGTACTGTACCACAGCTCTTGGTAGGAAGTGTGACACAATTCATCCCCTGCTTTCCTCCTGCAGAGAGGTAATCTTTTCAGTGTGCTGTTTGCTTCCCCCCTCACGCCAGGCCAGCAGACTGTGCTGGAGGAGGGTGCGGCAGAATCATGGCTCCGCCCACTCACCAACTGCTGGCTCACTGGGGAGCACTGGGCAGACGGTAGTACTTTCCCACCACTATAACAACTCAGGCCAAAACATTACAAGGCCCCGGCCTGGCCTCAAGCGTATGGGGAGCCCCCTGGTTCACTCACCAGGTCCGTGAAACTTAGCAATTTCTCCCATGAGTCTGGTCTGACTTTCAAGTCAGCACTAGGTGAGTGTCTTCCAGTCTCGGGTTGTGTCGTGAACATTTTGCACAGATCTAGGTGTTGTTGTTTTTTTAAAAAACTACTTCTCATGGGTGGCTTAGCAAAAGTGGCAAGGGTGACGGGCGAGTGGGTGTGAGGTTTGAGTGTCTTTTGGGAAGCTTTACCCTGTGTGGTTTTTGGGAAGTTTGGTCCATTGGAGAGCAAGAGAAGGCCTTTCGGGAGGAAGGGAGCACCTTTCTTGCCACTGAAACGATCCAGAGGACCCGAACTCCACGTTTGTTTTTCTTTCTTGACAAAGGACCACAAGAGTTTGAAATGCTGAAGAGCAAGGCTGGTTTTGTTCCTCCTTTTACACCGGAGGGAATTGAGAGCCGGGAAGGGGAGATGGTAGTGAGGAAAGAGTTGAAACACGTCCTTCTGGCTGAAGGCAAAAGAAAATGTTGGCAGAGAGAACTGTGCCATAGGAAAAACAAAGGTTGTCCTAACCGTTCATATTATTCCACAGGGGGTGTATAAAATTGTCGGACAGACTGAAGTGTCTGATACACAAAGGGGAATAAAAACTCATTAAACGTCTAAAAGAAAACCCTATTAAAATGCCAAATATAAAATAGAGGAGACTCGATCACCCTGATGCTATAGAAACATCAGGGCTTGAATGAACCAAACGCTTCTTGTTTTTGAAAGCGGAGGACATGTGTTACATGGAGAACCAGGTGCTACGAGGGGCGGATAGAGCATCAAAGAGCACTGATAATATTGCAGGGACTTGAGAGGAGCCTGAAATGTTAAGGGGCTTTATTTCGGTTCTGGTGGGAAGGAGGTGCTAGCAGATTTTTGAAGGCATTCCACCACGGTTCGGATTCATCTGTTTCTTAAATCGAGAGTTCTTGGCTGCCACGTTGCTAAGGTGGAGAGCATCTTCCACCTCCTCTGTCTCCTGCACTGGATGCAAGCTGGCTCACAACCCAACTGGGAGTGTGTGGGGGGAATTAGCTCTAGGTTCTCTCCTGCGATTCCCTCTGTCTGTCACTTTATTTGTCCCCTGAAAAGCCCCATGTTGGACTGAATCATTCCTACGGCGCCTGAAATACCCTGGGAAGGGTCTTTCTCCTGGTGTCTTATTTCTGGTTTATTTGATCTTGGAGGAAGACAAGAACTTACCCATATTCTTTCAAGCATAAAAATAAAGGTTTGTTTTGGTTCCAGCTGAGGTGTGATGTCACCATCTAGTACCACTCGCTACTGCAGGCAACCTGTGTCCCTAGCACTGTCACCATTGTCTTCCTCATAACTCCATCTCCTGTGTGTTCTACACCCATCCCTCGTGTCTTGCCCCATTTGGATCATAAGCTCCTTGGGGCAGGAACTGTCTTTTATCCCAGCACAGTAAGGTCCTGATCCTGACTGGGGCCTGTGCATAGTGCTGTAATACAAATTATAAACAACAATAAATATGGATGAGAGACTGAGTCAGTTCTTTTTTAGCCACAGTCTCTAGAACTGGCTACCTCCGAATAGCCCGAACAGTAAACTCTTACTTGACCTACACAATCACATTGTAACAAATAGGTGGCCACTTAGGGGCTTCATGGCCACTTTTCACTGCTTGGCAACAGAGACTCCTGCTCCAGATGCACAACCCCTTACCACTTCTCCATTAGCGGTCAGCAGTATGGGGCCTATGCCACACAACTGAGCAATTCTGATTCCATCCACTAGATTCTGATTCCATCCACCCGGCCAGGTCATTACAATACATTCTAAGGGACTTTGAAGGGTTAAAAGGGAGAAAATCTCAACTACCATGGAAAGTTTGCCTTTGACAGATGCAATCAAACATACAGAGAAGCTGGAAATGGATACAAAACAGGGCCACCCTTTTTTCCAAAACTCCAGCATGAGAATCTCTTCGAAAACTGAAAAGCAATAAAAACCAGTCAGCAGCACTGCCGTCCTAGGCTGAGCCAACAAGCAGTAGTTCTGTGTCAGCTAGCCCACAAGTCTGTGTGCCTGGAAAGATCTACGGCTCCACGTCTGGGTTCAGCGGACTGTTGGATTAACACTTGCCCATGTGGAATTGTAGGTTTCAGTCCTCAGAGCCCTTTCCAGTCAATTGATCTACCTTGAGCTTTTCATCGGGTACAAATGGGCCTTCGACTTTCAACGGAATGGAGCAGCAGTAAATATAAATGGGACATGAATATTTTTTCGAATGGACATTTTAATGGTCTGTTCGCTGCTATTGCGGTCAGAGAGGCATTCCATTTTTACTTCATAAGTCGGTGGATTGAAACCAGTTCCTCCGACTCCTGTGTATTTCGTTCCCATGTATCTAAAGGCTCCAGCATCTCCAGCGTATGCCATATCAGGCTGCCCCACGGTAATCTATTGAAGACACCTTGTGTCTCAGTGTAACTCCTGGATGGGGTTGCTTAAGTGTTCCTGCTTGAGACACTACCGCTCAGTTGTGTGGCTTGGCCCCATCTGTATAAAATAACCGAAGAGAACGTCAGACTCTCTTCGAGAATTGACTCATGCTCACGTATGCTGAAACTGTACATTATTAATGCATGACATGCAAGTGTGTACATTTTTTTTTTAGCTATTCCACCTTCCACACCAAGCAGCTCAACCTAGCCTATTTCCCACTTCTTTATTTTGGGGATGCCCTCTTCTTTATTCCCATGACTTCCAGCTCTTTTCCATGGGAAGCTATGACACACAGTACACCAGGTATCTAAGCAGTGAGTCTATGCATTTTGTCTCGCCCCAGCAGTCTGACGGGCCAAGCCCCAACTTCCAGTGCATGACAGGAGTCAGTGGCACATGCCCAGCACAGTGGACTAAGTTCTGAAGCAGTGATGGTGATGTAGTCCCCTGCACTTTTCCTAGTAAAGCTCTAACTAGCTAAAAAGTGAGCAGAAATTCATCACTTGTATTGCCAGGTACGTCCCCAGACATTTCTAGCACAGTGCAAACTATGGTTCGGTTGATGCTGGCCATTCACATGTATGAAACTGAATGTTGCACTGTAAAATTTAGAACTGTGGTCCATCATGAATAACACCCACCTTAGCCATAGTTACAGTACTATGGATAATAATAATATTTTGCACTTGTACAGAACCTTTCATGAAAAGTCTTCAAGGCACTTTGCAAACACTAATTACACCATATGAAGCATGTAGAATAGCAACTGCCATTGGTCTGTGGGAGAGAGGAGACAGGACTGGTTGTGATGAACATAAAGGGAGTTCTTCACTGAGGCTGCTGGACACAGACTGGAAGCTTCCCTTCTCTGCAGCTCTAATTCCCAGATGGAGCTACGGGGGCTTCAGCCACCTATTCTGACTTTCCTGTTCATTCCAGATTCCTGGCCTGCCCCCAACTCCTGGCTGTCACGGTGGTTGGCTCTGGTGGTTGACTCTATCGCCTCCTTATATCACCCAATTTAATGCCTCTCTGATCTCAGATCCTCTCCTCCTCCAATCAGACACTCAGAAGAGTCTTGGGGAGGAGTCCAGCACCAGGAGTGCTGAGTGATGGGTCGGGGAAGGAGAGCAGGTGCTTCTCTAGTTGTTAAGAAGAGCCCAGTCTGTGTGTGAAGTACTGAGGAGGAGGGTGAACAAGAGGAGATTATGGGAGTGAGCAGAAGATATGTCTAGAGAGGGAGAGAAGTCATGGACAGATGTCTTGGGGGACTGAGAACAGATATGGGTGAGGTGTCAGGGGAGGAAGAACTGAGGGGAGGGAGTGTTTGGAGGGAACAGAATTACGGTGCGTGGTATCTGGGGGCACAAAGGGAGAAAACTGATGGAGGAGTGCTGGGGGACAGAATTGATGGAATGGTGATGTCACGTGGGACTGAGAATTGAGGCGGAACAGGGTAGGGCAGTGGTTCTCAACCAGGGGTACTCATATCCCTAGGATACACAGAGGCCTTCCAGGGGGTACATCAACTCATCTAGATATTTGCCTAGTTTTACAACAGGCTACATAAAAAGCACTAACGAAGTCAGTACAAACTAAAATTTCATACAGACAAGGACTTGTTTATACTGCTCTATATACACTGAAATGTAAGTACAATATTTATATTCCAATTGATTAATTTTTATAATGATATGGTAAAAATGAGAACGTACGCAATTTTCCAGTAGCAGTGTGCTGTGATGCTTTTTTATTTGAGTGTCTGATTTTGTAAGCAACTAGTTTTTAAATGAGTGCGCAAGACAAATCAGACTCCTGAACAGGGTATAGTAGTTCTGGAAAGGTTGAGAGCCGCTGGGGTATGTATTAGGGCTTAGATAGAATCATAGAAATGTAGGGCTGGAAGGGACCATTAGAGGTCATCTAGTCCAGCCCCCTGCGCTGAAGCAGGACCATATAAACCCAGAGACTATCCATGACAGGTGTTTGCCAAACCTGTTCTTAAAGCCTCCAATGATGGGAATTCCACAACCTCCCTTTCAGAACTTAACTGCCCCAATACTTAGAAGGTTTTCCTAATATCTAACCTAAATCTCCCTTGCTGCAGTTTACGCCCATTACTTCTTGTAATTGGACACAGTACTCCAGCTGAGGCCTCACCAATGTCAAGTAGAGCGGGACAATTACCTCCTGTGCCACACGTACAACATTCCTGTTAATTCACCTCCGAATATTAGCCTTTTTTTGCAATTGCATCACATTGTTGACTCTCATTCAATTTTGATCTACTATAACTCCCAAATGCGTTTCAGTGCTACCACCTAGCTAGTTATTTCCCGTTGTGCATTTGATTTTTCCTTCCTAAGTGTAGTATTTGGCACTTATCTTTATTGAGTTTCATCTTATTGGTTTCAGACCAATTCTCCAACTTGTCAAGATCGTTTTGAATTCTAATCCTGTATATGTAAAATATGTATGCAAACTTGCAGATAAATTCATCTACATTTACAAATACAAAGCCTGGCATGGAGCAATGGGATAGCCTGAATGCAGTCTGCGTAAAATTCAATCAACTTCTTTTACCCCCACAAAACTAAAAGTATAAACAGAACATCCGCCCTCCATTTTATGGGTCAGAAAACTCCAACGTAGATGTGTTTCAGATGAGATGGAACATTGAAGTCCTGACCATTTCTGGCCATTACACGATTCCATGGCACTTTTCCCAAGAGTTGCAGTCTTAGCCTTGGTGTCCTGGCCAAACTCTAGTTCTGCTCATATTAATTCCCTCTGCAGTGTCAATCCTTCATTTATTGCCCTAAATTGCTATGTAGTGTTACAGTATGCTGTTAAAGTGCTGCCATGTTACAAAGGTGGCAGCATTTCACTAGTGGATGAAATATCTATCCAAAATGTGCTCCACACCTCTGGAATCAGGCTACTTAGTTAAGTGTCAGAATATGCCTAATTTTAGGCACCCAAGATTGAAACAATGTACTAAAGATATAAAGACATTAAATGTATTCTATCCTATTATTAATAGAATGGTGATCATTCTCATGAAAACTTTTTTCTAATATGTAGTAATAAGCTTTAGAGAACATACTGCACTATATTTGCAGTCATTTGACTAAAACACCAGTCATATTATTAGTTGTTTTTTTTCCCCACAGCTTCTAATAGTAACAATACCAGAACTCAGATTTCAGAGTAATAGCCGTGTTAGTCTGTTCTTCATTGTTATGCTGTTTCTGGTCAAATCAAAATAGTCGCTAGATTTTCCTTGGGTTATTAACTAATTGCTGGTAATCATTAATTTCTCAGGAATTAGTTCTCAAATCCTCCCCAACCAGATGGTATACTTTCACACATCCTGCTCGTTTTTAAGCCCAAATAATACATTGCAGTCCTAATCCTGGAAATTAGAAGATTGTTTATTAAGAATATCCTGTTTCATGCATAATCCTTCTATATTTATATTCCCTTAGAAGGAAATGAGAATATGTGGCAGTTGAGTTTCAATAGCTTCCTAGGTGCCAGGTTAATAATCGGAAGTTGTGGCACTCTCTCTATGGCTTTTTCATGCTCTGAAAACTGTTTCGCTGCACAACTTGGCCAAGCTCCTAGAGAAAGAAACTGTCAATTTTAAAGCTCAGCAAAGAGGTATAGTACCATCTAGTGTTAGCAAGGTGGTTTTGAAGTGTGATGGATATTGTTTTGATTATGCTAGTTGACTTTTTCTCTATTGCCTGATCGATTTCTAATGGAGAAGAGTGTGTTGTGATTAGCTCATTTTGCCACAATGGTTATTAAGCATAATGAAATACTCCGTAACCACGTTTGTTTCTGTGATGCTTTAAAAAGAAGAGTATGGCCATATAAAATATTCCACTCACTGGCTAAATTCTGCTGCTTTACACACACACAACTATAGTGGGGAAGAACAATTCCCTGAACTGTAGGAATCACTGGGTGAAATGTTATAGGCCCTGTCATGGAGGAGGTCATAGTAGACTAGTGTTTCTCAACAACAAGGTTGCAACTCCCTGTGGAAGGTAAGCAGGAGGGTGGTGGTACCAGAAGGTGTTAAAATTTTAATTACAATCTAAAGCAAAGAAAATCTTTGTGACACTCTACAGCCCAGGGGAGTGCCCTGTAACCTCCATATTCATCATTTGTATATAATTGTGACACCTCACATGGCATGCTTTATATGAAATATTGTGGAAAAGGTTATGATCTGCTGAAACCCACTGTTCCATCCAAATATATATATCATTAATGCATATGAAGTTATGAGAATTGTGTTGTATGGTTGTCACTAAAATATGCTGTGGGTTTGGGAAGCGCCCAGATACTAGCTCTGCAAAGATGATAACCAACGCAGGGCCGGGTGTCAAACAACCATCAACAGCCATTGTCCAGCAAGGGAGCTACAATGCAATGACTCATCTGCAGAAGGCCACACCGGGAGCATTGCTCAACCTTGCCTGGTGACTCAGCAATGCCCCCAGACATGCCTGGACTTATATTCTCCAAGCACATGGACTAAGAGTATACAGTGGTCCCATGCTTGGCCTTTTCTCCTCCCCGCACTTACACTGCAAGCAACTTGCCCTTTACAATAAGCGGATTTGGGGTTGTTTTTTTTAAATTGCTCTTAATGTGTTATAAGTAGCGGGTTGCAGGGTTTGGGGTTTTTTGGGGGGGGCTTCTTCCACTCTTTTTTTGTTTTTCATCCTCACTCAATCTCTGCTGTGCGCATGCACACAGTTCTAGGGGGAGCTTAAAAAGACTTTAAAAAGCCTTCCTTGATTTGTGTTTATAAACAGCGTGATTAACGGGTGATTAAGATAAGAAAGGGCTGTTAGGATGTTTCCTAAAGTTAAATGGTCTGAACCTGCAGAAAATGAGTAACCTAATGATAGAAAGTACAGATGTCCTCCCCCCCCCCGTCCTCCCTCCCGGGTTACGCAAACCCAAGTTACGCAAATCTGCATTTACGGAAAAAGTTCCATAAGCTAGAAATAGGAGGGTGGTTTTTTTGTTTGTTTTTGTTTTTTTGCGTAACGGTCAGGTATACGTTTCCGACTTACGCAAAATTCGAGTTATGCAAGGCTCTGGACTGGGGATGAGGGGATTGGAGGGCAGGAGGGGGCTGTGGGGTATGGGGGCTCTGGGCTGGCGATGAGGAGTTTGGGGTGGGGAGGGCAGGAGGGGGCTGGGGCAGGGATGTGGGGTGAGGTATGGGGGCTCTGTCTGGGGATGAGGGGTCTGGAAGGCAGGAGGGGCGCTGGGCTGTGGGGTGGAGTATGTGGGCTCTGGGCTGGGGTGAGGGGTCTGGAGGGAAGGAGGGGGCGGTGGGGTGTGGGGNGGGGGGGGGGGGGGGGGGGGGGGGGGGGGGGGGGGGGGGGGGGGGGGGGGGGGGGCTCTGAAAGAAAAAGGTTGAGAATCCCTGACTTACACCATCNGGGGGGGCTCTGGCTGGGGATGAGGGGTTTGGAGGGCAGGTGGGGGAGTGGGGGGGTGAGGGCACTGTGGGGTATTGGGGCTCTGGCTGGGGATGAGGGGTTTGGGGTGCGGGGGGGGGCTCTGGGCTGGGGATGAGGGGTTTGGGGTGCGGGGGGGGCTCTGGCTGGGGATGAGGGGTTTGGAGGGCAGGAGGGGGCTGTGGGGTCGGGGAGTGGGGGGGTGAGGGCACTGTGGGGTATGGGGGCTCTGGGCTGGGGATGAGGGATCTGGAGGGCAGGGGGGGCTCTGGGCTGGGGCAGGGGAGTGGGGGGGGGTGAGGTCTCTGGGGGGGGGGCCCAGTCCCAACGGCTGTCAGTGCCCCCTACGGCCCGGCGCCCTAGGCCTGCAGGGCCCAGCACTAGCCCTGCCCCCCCCATGTCTGGCCCAGATGGAACCTTCAGCAAGCACCGCCAGGAGCAAACATGGCCGCCGCGGCGCCCGTCACGTGACCGCGTAGCGGCTCCGTTAAGTCCTGGCGGAAGCGCCGGTGCCGCCGCCACGTCCCGGGCCCTCCGCGCGGGGTCGCGGCTCCGGAAGTCCTGCCTGGTGCATCAGCCGCGAGAATTGAACGCGACGGCGGCCGCTGTTGGCGGCAGAAGGGCAGTGGCGGGGTGGGCGCTGTGTGAGGGGGCCGGCGAGGGTGCGCGGGGGTGGGAGGGACAGTGGGGGAGGGGTCTGGGGGACAACGAGGGTGGGGGTGAATGGGGGAGGTCTGGGGGTCGGGGACAGTGGGGGGAAGTCTGTGGGGGGGGTGAGG
>QXTE01000040.1:4673895-4839447 GCA_003942145.1 Platysternon megacephalum | reverse complement strand
GTTGGAAGAAGTCTGGGGGGGTGGGGGGAGAGAATGGGGGGTTGGGGACGGGGGGGAGGTCTGGGGAGTGGAGGGGGGGTGCGGGGAAGTCTGGGGGTTGGGGACGGGGGGGAGGTCTGGGGGACAACAAGGGTGGGAGAGAGTTGGAAGAAGTCTGGGGGGGTGGGGAGAGAGTATGGGGAGGTCTGGGGGTCGGGGATAGTGGGGGGAGAAGGGAATGGTCTCTTCAGCCTGTTTCTAGTTTTCCTGGGCTAGTTCTGCAGGAACAGTTTAAATCACGAGTCCGAAGTCCAAATAGTTTTAAAAAAACCAAAACTTTCTAGTTACCTTCATGTGGGGCTTTCGGTGTTGTGGGTGGTATTTGTATAAGGTTTTCTGAGCTGCCAGCCAAAGCACCTGTGGGATTTAAAGGCTCCTAGGATGAGCAGGGTGGCCTAGGCGATAGAGCATTGCACTGAGACTCCGGAAACCTGAGTTTTATTCCTAGCTGTGCCACTGGCCTGCTGGGTAACTTTGAGCACCTCACGTCCCGTCTGTGAGCCTTAGTTTCCCCATTTGTCAAATGGGGATAATGACATTCACCTGTTTTGTAAAGCACTTCGACGTCTTTTGATGAAAAGCTCTATATTAAGAGCCATGTATTGTAGCAAAGTGCAAAGTTTATTTCTCTCCTTTAGTCCCAAATTGTTTTCTCTTTTTGAGATTAGGTATCATGGGCCCAGAACAAGGAGGTGCGCAGGAGGAAAGTGTGATCCTGATAAGTGATGATGAAGCTGAGAGTCCTCTCGGGAACTCAGTCCTGTTAGTTGAACCATTGCGTAAGTGTTGTGCTTTTGCCTTATGTAAGTCTCTGCAAAGAGACTTTTTTTAGTTCAGATTTGTTTTAAGTATTACTACTGCTCTTGAGTCTCCCTGCCAGTGTTTGTAGTTCTAAAATAATCAAAGTGTGAGGGTGTTTCCTCTGTCTTGTTGCAGTGTATAACCACCACAAAAACAAAAAAGAAAATTGACTAACCAGGGGCAGCAATAAAACAGGGTACAAACAAAATGTTGGTAAATGCACTTACTAAACAAACTGGAAAAATAAGAATTTCCTTTCTCTGTTATGGCAATATTTACTGTAGCAAGTTACAAAAGCAAGTATGAAATACGCATATAAAATTCATCTTTTTTTGTTTTTGTTTTTAAGTGGACCTTGTCTCTCTTAAATTGGTGTCTATTACATTTAATTCCTTTAAAGGGCAAAGTATACTTAAGGAAAGTTGTTTTAAGTGGTTTTATTAACCGTTTCCCCAGAATCGAAACTTTCATCAGAAAAAGTGGAGCCTTTTCTCTTCTCTTCTCCCGGGGGGGGAGAGAACGCATCCTTGAGTAGTTCTTGGTGGGTTTTTTTGTTTGTTGGTGTATGGTGGGTTTTTTTTTTTGTTTTTTGTTTTTTTTTAAGTCTCCTACTAAATAGCGATAACTCGCCTCTCCGTTACCATTCAACTTAGTGAATCCTATTGGCATGAAACTAGAAATGGAAATGGCATGTTAGGTCATCTGGTCCCTCTCCCCGTGGAAAGTGAGCTAAGTCAGACAAATATAAAATAAAGTTTAGTCATCTTTTGCCATTTAATGATCCTTCATTTTGTTCAGTTTAAAATGCAGAGAAGTAGTTGAAATGCAGGAAATCTTCATCAGGCAGAAACCGTAATAATGTAATACACCTCTACCTCGATATAACGCTGTCCTTGGGAGCCAAAAAATCTTACCGCGTTATAGGTGAAACCGTGTTAAATCAAACTTGCTTTGATCCACCGGAGTGCGCAGCCCCGCCCCCCCGGAGCACTGCTTTACCGCGTTATATCCGAATTCGTGTTATATCGGGTCGCGTTATATTGGGGGTAGAGGTGTAGGTGAACAAACTGGGGAGGAGAATCATGAGGGTCACTAATACAAGGACAAGCTGTGTGATATTAGTGCTTATGCTGCTAGAAAATGAGAACTTTTTCAAAAACAGAGAGAAAGCACAAGGTTCTCCTAGTATTTCACATCTTTTAAAAAAAGTTCAACTTAAGATCTCCAGAAATGTTAACTTTTTTTAAAGCACTAAGTAGTTTTAAGTTGTTAACAAGTTTCTTTAAATGCGGCTGGTGTGTGGTATCAAAGTACCAGTAGGATTTCCAATGCCTGTCCTGAATCCATGTGAATAACCTCTTTCATTTCTGTTGTGTTAGTGCCAGTCATAGACCAGGACCCGATTGTGCTTGTCTCTGTTAAAACACTGAACAAAGACAGTCTTTGCCCCAACATGCTTAATGAATAAAAGCCAATAGCTAGTTTTGGTTTTAACCAAATCTGAAATCATTTTACTTTGAAATAAACCACAGTATATTTCCCTTTTTACAGAAAAACCTATTCTGGAAGACAAGAAAGCTGAAGAGATTGTGGATGAGGAATGTGAACTAGTAGTAACTTTCTGTAAACAAGGGAATGTGATGCCTCATGCAAGATATGACTGTATGACACACCCATTTGAGTATGTTCAGTAGCATAGTGGATACTGTGGGTTTTCTCTTTTATAGGGAGTAATACCAGATCTTTTATTATTGATATTTTGTGTGCATTTATTTAATTTGTACTAAATTTCAATAGAGGAGTCTGAAAAAGCCCCATATCAGTGACATCTTTTTTTATGGCTAGAAAATTTAAATCATATAATTGCAATCAGGGCACAAAGCAAGGTCTCAACTTTCCTGCTGGGCCACATGCTATTCTAAAATACCGTGGGGTTTTTTGTTTTTTTTATTAGTGCCTTAGTGCTATATATTAAGTTTTATCGGTGTAAGTTTATTAGCTGATTGTGTTAAATAATTGTGGCAGGGTTTTAATAATCAGAAAAACTGTCATAAAGTAGAAGAGGAACAGAACAGTTATTTAGTGTATACTATAAATAGTGTTCTGCTTTATCAACCTACAGGCGAGCAGAGTGTGAAACACGTTCACCCCTTGAGAACAATGCCAATATCTGTGATCAGTGCTACTGCTACATTTGTGATAAGCTAGCTTCTGAGGTAAGGAAGGACTTGAGGTGTAGTTATGAAACACAGGTTTGAGTTGTCCAAAGTGAACTGTATAATAGGAACCATAAGAATGGCCATACTGGGTCAGACCAAAGGTCCATCAAGTCCAGTATCCTGTCCTCTTATACAGGATCTAATTAAAACAATAAATAATATAACATTGAGTATTTTAACATAGTTTCCTAAACATCAATAATTGTCTCTTCAAATTGCCACTAAAACAACTTACTAGAAGCAATTTCTGTAAACTTATGGGGCCAGATCCTCAGTTGGTGTAGCTCTTGTTTGCTTCGGACACAATGGTGGTGGCTTACATTGTCGTTTCTGTGGAAGTAACCTCTGATTTCTCTTTTTTTCCTGGATTAGCTTGATATCAGAAATATTCCGATTTCTCCACTTTTTGTTACAGACAGGTTAAAAAAAAAAAAAAGGCTAAAATTTTTCAAATGTGCAATTCATCAAAATATTCCAGCTCTTTACCCAGATTTTAGGGAAGTTTTGAACATGGAGCCAAGTGTTCTATAGAAAATGGTTCATTAGCTCAAAAGTGGCTTAAAATATTTTCAGGGTTGTTTTTTTTCTATATTCACTAAACTTTGCGGGTTTAAACTATATGCCTTTCATCCAGGAATGACAGCGCTTTACAGATACCAAATAATTAAGCCTCACAACATCCCTGTGAGTTAGTTACACAAGTATAAAGGCTTAATCTTTCTAAGATCCAGTTCTCACTCTTTCTAGATCAGTCTGCTTTTCATGTAATTCCTCTCCTGTAATAGTATTTCCAGTTGTTGGTTGATAGCCACGCTCCAGTATCTTAAATTTGGATTTTGAGTACACTGGGAATGATCAACTGAAAGAAACATACTAAAGAGTAAATAGAACTAAAATCTCCATGCTCACAACCAGTCAGACCTTGGCTGTTTTATATTCTTTAGTCTAGGTCTGGTAATGTGTGAGAAGAAGTACTACTTTGTAATTTTGACATAGTAGATTTATCAAGGAGGTTTATAGTGAAGATTATGCCTTTCCAGGCACAGATATGTTACTGTACAGTTTGTAAAATCAGCTAACGTTTGCATATGAATATGCAGTAGCTCATATAAAAGATACCTAGTAATATGAATGCAATGTTGACCTCGCTGAGCAAGGGATCGTAACAAATTTTTGTTTTGGTTAACTTGAATGCAATTTTTCCTCTTCCTTTCCCCCCTTCCCCTCATAAAACAGTGCCAAAACTGGAGAGCCCCGTCTCACTGTCACTGCAATGCACATAACAAAAGCGCATTCTGGAAAGACCAGCGTGGTTTGGCCTTGGCTGGTGTTCTTGTGATGTTCAACTTGGAGCTCACAGATATAGATGCAGACCTTCAGTGTGGTGGTGAGCATTACGCTTTTGTGCTGTCCCAGAATCAGTGAGATTTATTATATAATATATAGGACTTTTTATGAGCATAACATGTCTAGAAGAAAGCATATTTCAACACTCTTTCCTCCTCAATCCCCCAGGAAACCTTCTGATAAAATTTGTCCATGAACTTTCAGTGGAATATAACACATATCTGGTTGGTGAGAGAGTGTCTCCCAATTCACATGAATGTTTCTGTCACCCAAAACGGGGACCTGGGCAATGTAATATCTGCAGACAGCACCATGTGGAGCTTATATACAGGTAACTCTGATGAGAGGGTTCAGTGAATTTGCAAGGAATGTTTTTTAATTCACAGGGATTTGCTTTCCAGTAGGTAAAGCACAGTTAGACTCATGACAACCTAAGGTTAATAACTAAACTGTGCCATAGAAAACTCACTTTTTCCCCCCCTTCCCCAGTTAGGCCAGACCAGGATCCAGTTCAAATAAACCCCTAAGCTTTAGCGTCTGCCCTTGTGTGACCAAATATTTAAGTTTTTCCTCACTTTTTATAATTCATGGAAGTTTAAAACTAAATTCTGCTTCCTGACTAGGTTCTTTTTTTTTTTCTGGGGTGGAGGGTCCAATTTCAATCCCGATACATTCCTTTTAAATGTTGCTGTTTACTTTAAATTACTTGTGTCTTTCCCTTGAAAGAATCTGAAGTATTGTGACTGGTCAATTTAAATGCTAACTATAGTATTTTGTGCAAACACTTTTCATGCTGGCAAACCAGTTCAGTGCAGATATACTTCACTGTAAGGACTTTTAATTCTCCTAGGTATTCTGGCGTTTTTGCACTGGTAACAACCTTTTTAAATCAGGCAGAAAAAGAGAATCCTAAAGCCGCTGCTGTCATGCTCTTGGGAGCAGCCAAAGAAATATCACTTCATAAGGACCCTGCTCAGTAAGTATTCCAGTTCACCATCTAATCCCCGAGCCCCTTTGCTGCAGTTGTGGCTGTTCGCCCCAGATGATTTATAACTGAATAATGGCAGAGCTTAAAATAATTTTAAATCAAAATGGGAGAGAAGTTGGAAATCCCAAACAAAGGGGGAGGATGGTCTAACAGTTAATTGGATTGCAACTTCTACTATCTGGACTTCTTTTTATGAGCTTGGGCCAGTCACTCTTATCTCTCTGTTTCAGTTCCCCATCTTTAAAATGAGTAATAATTTTCCATCTGTTTTGTGTGTTGAGCTTGTAAACCCCTGCCTTGAAGAGCTATCTCTTGCTATATATTTGTACACTGTCTATGATAGATGCTCTCACTTCAGTCAGGGCTTTAAGAGCTATTGTAATATAGATAATATTAATTGTAGAAGGTACTCAATGCATTGAGTACATTATAACTCTGCAAATACTTTGGAATATTTTCTAATAAAATTCAATGAGGTAGATGTCATCTGTTTATGGAAACTATTTTTCACTTGTTTCTCTTGTCAATTTGATTGCTTTAAAACCAGTCCTAGGAAGAATATGTAAGCACTAAACTAATGCATTTGTGTTAGGAACTTGCAAAATCTTGGTGTCTCTGCATCTTTGAGGATGGCTGTACCTTGTCTAATGGAAAGGTAAGACTTCGGTTAGTATGGTGTGAGATTCAGATGTCAATGGGATGGTGGTTGGCTGCAAAGTTTCTACAGTTGTGATACAAAGTACATTAACACATCAGATCCTCAAAGGCCAACTTCAGTTACTGAAGGGTTTAAAATAGCTTTGGTGCTTGAAATTTAAATTTCCTGATCTAGAATTCCTTAAAGGTGAATTGTATAGCTCTAACACTATGGATACAGTTAGTATTACTTAATGTTACACAATTATATTATATAAACCAGGATATATCAGTAGAAAAGGTTAGTTAAAACTTACCACTCTACTAAATTTCTTCCGAAGCCTGAGGAATGGGGACATGTAACACACATTTCTTTGCTCAACTCAATTCTTACTTTAGCTTTGCAGTTTACTTTTAACAGTAAATCCGCCAGCCACAAAGATAAGAACTGATTTTTGGGAAGACTTAAATCCTTTCCCTCCCACTGTTTCCCTAATTTAAACCAATGGCCAGGTGCAGCCTACATCTGTCCTCATTTTAAATGACTGCTTTTTACATTAGGGAAATAATTCTTTACAAAGGTAATGCCTTATCACTTAGATTGTATACTGTATGTGACAGGGACCATTGTCTTGTTCTGTGTTTGTACAGCACCTAGCGCAAGGGGGTCCTGGTTATGACTAGGGCTTCAAGAGAATAAAAACATGATCTTGAAAGAACATGAAATAGGATTTTTGTATTTTTTATTTTTTTGCCCTCCAATTTTCCTTGATTTGTTTAGGAGCTCCCACTTAAGTCAGAAACAGTGAAATCAAGTGTGTTTTCACCACCACTCTTGCAATATCAATGGTTCACGTCAGAATGGACTTCCTACTCGCTGCTACGTACCTATTAAAAACGAAGTGTTTTGTAATGGCATTTGAAGTTACTTATTTAAAAGGACAGTGTCAGTTTAAAATATTTTACTTTAAAATAAATCTCAAATTTAAATTTTAAATCAAATTGATTTTTTTACCACTACTGGTCTGTTTTGTTTTTGAATTTTGACTACAAATGATCTATCTAGTTTGGTACACACTGGCGTGATGCTGTAGGGTTTATGTTGCAAACAGTGTGTGAGGATCTTTGATTTAAAACCCCCCACAATAAATACTTTTGCTTGAATTTTAAAAACAGAAAATTTATGCTGGTTGTAAGTGTGATGGTTGTTCTCTCCGCCCCCTGTGTGCCACCTGGAACTGGGGTACCACTGAACCCTCTGACTCACCAGCCTGGGCTCCCTCTCAGCACTGCACTGCGGTGATAAGCGATAGATCGCTCCCGGTCCTACACTTCCACCAGCATTCACGCAGGCAAATCATAACTTTTCCAATGACCCCTCACATGACTCATCTTGTACAAATTGCATCATAATTATGTCATAATCATACCCCCATGATGAATATGGGGTGTAGTGTCACAGTAAATCTTGTAAAATTGTTTTTATACAAAACCTAAATTTTAATCCAAAGTGTCCATTCAAAATTTTTATAAAACACTATAGACTTGTTCCTAATCAGAAAAGGAAACTGACCTAGTGAACAATTCAGCTGGCTTCAAAAGATTTTACTCACATCGCTGACTTTTAAAACTAGTTTATTTTTGTAAATGCAGGATTACAACACAGCTTCAGAGGATGCTCGTGCTGTGTGACTTTCCAAAAGTTTTATATGAAAAGTTCATTAGTTTTTTCCAGACTATCTCACTTCCGTGTCACTGCTATGCCTTCTCAAATAGGTATGTTCTTTGCTTCTATTGACTAAATGTTATTACTCGGTGGACTTAAATGTACTCAAGTGTGAAAGGGAGTATTTACATGTTATATCCATTGGGATTTCTAATGTGTTGCTACAACAGACTGCGGCCAACAACCTGAACTCTTGAAATCTGTCCAGAGACTAAGCCTGGCATGTGGTTTAATAGAAACTAGTTACAGTTTCCTACTAAATATTCCTTTTACTGGCAGTCTGGGAAATGGAAGCTTAAAACAGCAGGGCTACATCAGGCTTACTTTTATTTGCCTTTAGAAATCACTGCAGGAAATGGTCAGAAGTTGTTTGTAATAGTGACCGTAAGCATTCATTATGATATCTCATATCTTCATAAGACACACATTGTCAAAACATTGTCTGGCTAATATTCTGGTACTTCCAAACAAAATTACTGAAATTCCTTGGAAAAAGCGACTTGGTGTCATGCTTGTGGTTTGTGGACATTTAAATTAGAACTGTCAGCACTTGGGTGGCAAACAACCATTTTTAGATGCAATGGTTATGTGGTCTAGGCTCTAAGATGTTTTTAGTTTAGCAAACTCAAGATTTACTGAGTCAAATATACTGTGAGCATTATGATGACTTAGCAAGAAGGATCAGTCCGTCATGATCAATACAATCTCTGTAGCAACCCGATCGTATTACACAAATATCTATTCCAACACAATTTTCTTCTAACGGATAATTGTCCTGAATACTGGTGATGTATTGCACCAAGGTCTGCTAGTAACTAACTTAGTGCCAGTAGCATCACTACTTTATGTTGGTGCTAGTAGCTTCATTCTGCTGCCATGACTAACGTGGGGTCCATCAAGTTAATTTTCTGAAATGAGTCATAACCTTTAGAAATACTGTAGCAGTTCATGTTGCACCAAACCTTAACATTTAAAAAAAAAAAAAAAAAGTTGTGGTATTGCAGTGATATGGGTGTCTCTTTGCTTTGTTTTGTGAATTCTTCTAGTACCTTGCAATCGTTTTTAGAAAAATATTCTTTAACTTTAATTTTCAGCCTAAATGTGGTGCCATGGGATCATGGATTACTGACAACTGTCTTAAAAGGCCAGAACATCACTGGTCAAAGAACACAGAAAGGAAAGAAAGTATTTCTGTGGGAAGTACTTCCTGTCATACAGGCTCGAGGAGAAAAAATGGAAAACCAGGGACAGTAAGTTCTTATCCATCTTTTGAGGACTTGCATTCTGCATCATATCAGCTTTATAGAGCATGGTGTCTTTCAAACACCTAAAATTGCTGCTGCACTGTGTGTGTGGTGGTTTAAAAAAAAAAAAAAAAGTAAAGATTGATGACTGACAGCTTGAAATGAATGTTTTTCCATCATGCTTTATAAAGACCATCCAAAGGAGCTTCTGACACCCTTATTGGTCTTTAAATGTACAACTCACAAAGAAGCTTGCTTCTTCTCTTCTCCACTCCTTTTTTTTGTCTCCTTAACCCCCAGTAGTTCTCAGCAGACATGCCAAACCCGTGAAAAAAATGCAGAAATTGGGCTTGGTTTTGGCTTAATTGGCTTGTGAGTTGCTTGTTGGCTAGTTTTTGGCTTGTTGCTTGTTTGGCTTGTAGTTTGTTTCGGGTTTTTTTGATTGGCTCCCGGCAAGCCGGGGCAAGGATGGGAGAGAGTCAGGGGTGCACAGCGGGCCCACCACAGTCCCAGACTGCACGTCAGGGGGATCTAGTCACATAAAGTGTTGGGGTTCGTAGGGACTGGCTTGTTTTGGCCTTGTTTTGAAATGGGATTAGCTTGATTTTTGGCTTATTGTGAAAGTCAGGGAGAGGGCTGGGGGTTGGGGTGTGGCCTCTAGCCAGGCGGCATTTACCTCGAGTGGCTCCTGGTCAATGGCACAGCGTGGCTGCTGCTAAGGCAGGCTCCCTGCCTACCCCGGCCCCGCACCGCTCCCAGAAGGGGCCAACGCGAGATCACGATGGACCGGGAGATCCTCTAGGATCGACCGGTTGTTGACCACTGGGCTAGAGCAAGGAATTAGAAATTAGGACTCTGGGAGCTGTTCCTGTCTCTTCCACAGATTGTGACCTCTGTCTCTACCCATCTGTAAAATGGGATAATACTAATCTCCCAAGGGTGTTGTGAGACTTGATTGATGTTTACAGAGCATTTTGAGATCACTGGATGAAAGGCACTGTAGAAAGCTAGTGAATTATTAGAGAGATTCTTGATCTGCTTCCTGTAAGGCCATAAGTAGTAATGTTAACAGTATCTCTTTGGTTTTGTCTCTGAAACTTCTTACAACATTGATAAAACCTTGATAGGTCTTTGAACATACAATTAATACGTTTGGGACCTGTGCAAATGACTCTTTCAAACAGTGTATAAAGATAAATTTTCTTGCTGGGTAAATTGTTGTCTGTACTGACTATACCCTTTGTAAAGGTTAGATCCTATAATAGCAGCTGCCATTGGGGATAGAATGGAAGCTTTTTCCAATTAAATGTTAATTGGGTTCATTCAAAACTTTGTATCCATTTTTGTAAGAAAACTCTGTTCCTCTTTTTTATATTCATATCCAGTTTGAATGTTAAGGACAGTTCAAGGTACTTGACGTTCATGGTTCTGTCTAAACAAATCTTCATGGTCCAATTAAAGATCTGAATGGTTTGGGGCCCCAGTCATGTGAGTCAACCCTCTCATTTGATATGCCGCCACAGCACTTGCTACCAGAACCCAGATTTCAACCCTCATTGTCTGGCTTCTCTGTTAGTGGTTTCTTCCTTTGGAATTTGTTCCACTGGGAAGTCCATTGGGGAAGCATAGCGTAAGTACAGGACCAGGATTGAAGGTTCATGTAGGGGATGTTAGATCGGGGATGTATACCATTTCTAATGCTTTCAGTTTCTTCAACACTTCATGGTATAGTGCAGGGGTGGCCAACCTTACTGACCCTCAGAGCCGCATATGACGATCTTCAGAAGTTCAAGAGCCGGGGCGCGCCTGCCAGGGCTTGGGACTTCGGCCCCGAGACCACCCTCCCCGCTGGGCTGAAGCCCTGACACCCTCCTCCCTGCTGCGCTGAAGCCAGAGGCGATGTGAGAGGGGAACACATGGGGTCACGTGTCCTCCCAAATTTTTGCCAGCATTTGCTGGCCTCATTTGGTCACATGGTGCCGCCGGGCCCTGTCCCTGCATGGCAGCTGCTGGAGCCGGCAAGCTGAGAGCTGCACCTTGGGTAGAGGCAGTGGCGAGCTGCAGGGAGAGCTGCTGCTTCTCCACGCAGAGCTAACACCTGGGAGCTGACGGGAGGGGCCACTGAGGGAAAGGGGTGTGTGTGCTTGGGGGGTATGACTCAAGCTACTGGGGGGGGGGGGGGCCGAACCGTTACATTGTTCCCGCCCCCCCCCCCCCCCCCCCCCCCCCAGCAGGCACCAGTCATCTGTGGCAGAAGCCCCCAGCCCCACCACTCTGCCGCAGGGCAGAAGCCCCAAGCTCCCATACCAGCCCCCGAGTCTGGTAGGCGGAGAATGGGGAGGGGGGGCCCTCTGGGGCCGCACTTTAACTGTGAAAGAGCTGCAGTTTGGCCACTCCTGGTATAGAGAGAAGGCAACTTCCTATTGATTACACAGCTGGTGTTTCCACAGCCAGTACCACAGTGGTGACATTTTCCTAGATTTTAAATATTGAATAATTCTGTATTGGTGGGTGCTACCTTTTTTTTTTTTTTTAATCTATCCAGGGACTTCAGTAGTTTTAGGGTTTATCAGAAAACAATGAGATACCAGCAGTTTTATCCAGGCCTTTGTTTTTTCTGTACATAAATGTCTTCTACGTGGGAGCTATTGCTTTGTCTCATTAATTCTCATCAGTATTCCTCATTCATCTGCTCAAAATTTAATGCCTCCTCTTCTCCTCCCTTCCTTAGTTATAAGGAAATAGTTCGCTACTTGAAAGCTGTGAAATGCAATGACACTCTAGGGTAAGTGGCTTTTTTAGTTTTTATCTTTGCTTTAAGACAGGGGTAGGCAACCTATGGCACGCGTGCCGAAGGTGGCATGTGAGCTGATTTTCAGTGGCACTCACACTGCCTGGGTCCCAGCCACTGGTCCGGGGGGCTCTGCATTTTAATTTAATTTTAAATGAAGCTTCTTAAACATTTTAAAAACCTTATTTACTTTACATACACCACTAGTTTAGTTATATATTATAGACTTATAGAGAGAGACCTTCTAAAAACGTTAAAATGTATGACTGGCACGCGAAACCTTAAATTAGAATGAATAAATGAAGATTCGGCACATCACTTCTGAAAGGTTGCCGACCCCTTCTTTAAGATTTCCCTATTTGTGTCTAATCTTCAGTAAAATCACACCTTGAAAAGAAATGATTCTGGTTGACAGACTTTTTTTAGTTGCTGAACACAGCATTGCATCACTAACAAATATTAGCTGGTAAACATAGTAGGATCCAGATTTTTTTTTTTTTTTTTTAAATAACATTTGTAAGCCTGGGTTGACATGAGTAATTAAGCATGGGGGAGGCATGTGTCTTGGCAGACCAAATTAGAAAGATAAATAGATCAGCAGGCTGAAAATAGAATGTTTGTGCTAACTAAGATAGGTAAAAGGGTCGGTGAGCTAAAATAGAGTGTTTGAACTAGCTAAGATAAGGGGAAGGAACTGTGACAAACTTCCCCGGGGTGCACCCTGGAACTGGGGTACCGCTGAGCCCTCTGGCATACCAGTCTGGGCTTCCTCTCACACTGTGAAGACTGTGGCAAGCTGCAGACGGCTCTTGGTCCTTCACTCTCACAAACCTTTATGCAGGCAGGGACACACCCAGCTGCAGTTACATGAATGCTTCTCCTCAGCCACTCATGAACTAACAATAGAGAGGCTGCAGCCAGCTCCCCAATACTCCCTAGCCTTGCACCCCTGGACTGTACCATCTTGCCCTGGTCAAAAGCCTGGCCACTATAAGTTTATTACCCAGTCTGCCCCTCCCTCGGTGCGGAGAGGAGAATGCACCAGTTTTTGTTCCTGAGCAGATTCCCCAAACACTTCTAGCAAAACACACTGTTTTAGGTGTAAAATAAAAAACAAATTTATTAACTACAGAAAGATAGACTTTAAGTGATTATAAGTAGTGAACATACAGATCAAAGCAGATTGCATTTTGTTTTATTTCTTAGGTAATCTAAGCTTTACAAACTAGACGAGATTTGAATCAAGCAGTGTACCATGTTAAATAGTACAAACAGTCCACCAAGCTTCCATACACAGGCAGGCTTTCTTCTTTCCCGCCTCGGACCTCCTTCCCCAGTTCAGTCTTTGTTCCTCAGGTGTTGTGTTGTAGAGGGAGTGAGGCCAAGTGATGATGTCAATTCCCCCTTTTTAAAGCTTCTTTCATGTGGAGGGAATTTCATTGTCCCAAACAAGCCCCCAGCACAGTTTGTGAAAAAATATAGGCACCAAAATGGAGTCCAATATCACATGATTTAGTTACATGCCCTTGCATGCTTCGATGAGTCATGGCATCCATTACCCATATTTTGGCTGAAGTGTCCACAGGGAAGCTTATTAGGTGAGGCTAAGCTTTTCCTGTGGCCTTTTTTTGTTGATGGGCCATTACCTTAAATAGTTCATTCACAATGTGCTGGATGTAAGCTACTTTGTGGGTGTTACCCAGGAGCAAACACGTTTGAAATACAGATGCATAGTCATTATTAGTAATTCCAGATACAAAAATGATACATGCATACAATAAGATAATCATTCAGCAAACCATAACTTTTCCATTTACACCTCACATGACACGTTTTGTACAAGATGCATCATAATTATGTTATAATCCTATCATAATGATATCCCTATGGTGAATATGGGATGCAGAGTGTCACAGGAACAACCAGGGAACCATTTACAAAGAGCAAAATAACAACGAACAAGATAAGTTGGGATTGTAAAGAGTAGGTCAAACATGGACGGTGCGTGGGCAAAGCATGCTGTAAAGGGATTGGTTCCAACAAAGTAACCAAGCCAATCCCAAAATGTGTAACGCAGCGTATAGTAAATGTAATGAAATCTGTAAATGTGCATAAAGGAAGATGGTTTCTCTGTAACCTTGGATCTGTGATGTACCCTCTACATCCACCCCCTTCATTCGAGTCTAATCAACTCAGTGTAGCGTTGCTGTATGCCAAATAAAGATACCTGAGTGATGAAGTCTGGAGTCAGACTGAGTTCTTGGGAAGCCAAGTGGAAAGAGGTCTCAAAGGAAATCCCGGTAATGCTTCCATGTTGTTAATGGCATCCACAAAAATCAAATCTGCAATCCTTTCTTGTATCCAGGTTAAGAAAGCTTAGAGATAAAATCCCATTCTACTTGTGCAAAAGTGGAGACTTCGTTAGTGCTGTACATTCATTGTTGCTTCCCTTCAATAACCTTGCATGCTGTACCGCCTGCCGGATAACCCCTTTCCAGTTTGAGATCTACCTAAAGATGTTCAGAACTGGGAGTGTTCCCTGTGGAAATAATTTTCATGACCCTGGAGAGTGGATTTCAATTGGCAAGTATTATTCGTTGAAGTGCTTCTTGCTTCTATCCATTTGGTACCCCACTTGACTGTGGTTGTGTGTGGTTATCAGTTTGGATTAAATCTAACAACATGAGATTTATGGGACTTCCAACTCAGCCATAAATTATCTGGGTTAAAGCATGGTACATAAGTGTTGGTGAGGAACAATGCTAATTAAGTTTTAGACTCAAGCAGAAATTACTTTGTTGTTTTACCATGCTCTAACTTACACAGATGCTAACCCTTCTCAGCCATTCAGCTCCTTTTTGTTTTTTCTGTAGGACTGCCTTGTTAAAAAGTGCAGAGTATTAAACCCTTTCATAAACGTATACGTTACCCACACTGTCATGATGTGTCAGCCTTGACCTTGAGCAAATGAGTGAACGGACCGTGGAGACACTGAGACCCATTTCACTAACGGCCTTTGCTCAAGGTCAGGGCTGATATATCAGGATAATGTGGGTTGCCTTTGTGTACATTGTGGTTTATTAGAGGGTTTCTGCTGAGACTATTGTGATAATAGACCTTGGTACACACAGACTTGCCCCACAAGAACGAGTCTGATACCACAAGCTTATTTCACACAAGTCCACTCAGTAGCTATTAGTTGGTGATATTTGCAGGAGCATGGGATATTTAAGCACAATAGTCATGTACTGTAAACATTCTGTACCTGGTGAGAGGATTTATTCCATGTGATATGTTTTAGTATCTTTAATTGCTTGTACATGTCCCTAAGGACTTTGGGGGAGCGTATTACAATTGATGACTGGAACCTAGAATTGTGGCATGAAATATTGTAAAGTAGCGTGGACACTTCTCATTTCTATCCCCTCTTTGCTTTACTGGTGTTTAAATTGTATCCTTACACATATGAGGTCACGGCAGTCACCAATTCTGTGACTTTACCAGACCTCTGTAACTTCTTCAGCTTCATGCTGTCAGTCGCCCCCCTCTCTCTCACCACTCCACCCCACCCCCCAGCCCTGCCCCCTGGTTATTTTTAGTAATGTCACAGACGGGTCACTGGCTCCTCTGAATTTTTGTTTATTACCTGTGACCTGTCTGTCACTAAAAATAACCGTGACAAAAATCTTAACATTAAATATGTGTAAAAACATTACTATACTTAATTAAATCTGCCTCCCGTTTTTTTTTTTTTTTTTTTTTTAAATATGCACTTCATTTCCTTCATTTTTATCAGGTTTAAGGAGTTGTCTACTTTTTTCCTCCCTTAGGTTCTCCTGTGAAGAACTCCATTCTAATTAAGCATGCACTCAAACTCCTTTACTGCAATCTGTCATTATACAGAAATGTGAGTGTTTGTATTCATCTTATGCTTCTGTTGTTAGTGTTTCTATACAGTTCTGTTCTATATAGCCACTGTTCGTCTAATATAAGAATACACTACTGAGCAGCCTCTTTTTTTTTTCTGACTTTATGCCAGGTTTTCCCCCAAACTTTAATACTGTACTTATATTTCCAAAACATTTGCAAAAAGATAATCCTTTCAATACCTCGGCGGGCATTAGCTCCTTTCCACAGTTGGGGAAACTGAGGCAGAGAAGCTGCAGTTTACCCAAGACCACATACTAATCAATGTCAAACTTGGGGATTCCTGGCTCTTAGCTCTGAGATCAGTCCGTCGGAGGTACAGCAGGGTCCAGTGACAAAGTAGAGATCGCTGTGAAGCTGTAAAAAGCAAGATGGTGCAAAGGGTTGGTTGATTGAACTAGAACCTCATCAGTTCATTTTTGTCAAATGTCCCCTTATGTAGTCCAGTTTTCAGTGAGTTGACATGAAAGAAGATGAAATTGTATTGGTGGTTATGTAAAGGGAGAAGCAGGGTGGTAAGGAAGAATTCTGCCAGAAAGTAAAGGAAGGCTTGTTTTCATCCTTTGCCAATGACGATGAAGTCATTGAAGGAAGAATGGAGGAAGTTTAAAGAACGTTTCATTAAGGCAGTGGAGGTAACATGATTAGTGGTAAGATGGGGGTGCTTTCACAGAATAAGATGGTGGTGGAAGTCTGTACAAACAAATTAAAAAAAATATTCAGAGTTTTGAGGAATCGTGATGATGAGACACTTTAAAATGCATACAAACAGGCTAAAAAGTCAGTTCCTAAGGTAAGAATGGAGGCTGAAGAGGAATTACACAGAAAGATGGTAGCAGGAAATTTGGCTTTTGGCTTGATGAAAGAGAAACAAAATATGAAGAACTCTTTGTGTGACGAATTTGTGTGGTGACTAACCCTAAAGAAGTGGTAGAGGTATGGGAAAAAATATTTCTGAAGGCCATTAAATGAGAAGAAAGCTGCAAATTCAAGCACTGCTGACAACTATGGGAAAGTCTCAAAAGGTGTCCATCTCTGTAGAGGAGGTAGAAGAAACACTGAATAACATGAAGAATGGTAAAGCAGCTGGCGAAGATATGAGAACTATGGATATGATCAAGGCAATTGGAGGTACTAGAGTAAGGTGGCTACCAGATGACTGGAGAACAGGATTGATTGGGCCTCTCTGGAAGGATGAGGATGGTGCAGATGATTCAAACACTGATCAGGGCGTGACAATGTTAAGTCAACCCTTTAAAGGCCTTGAGAGGGTTTCGGAGACAAGGTTGAAGTGCAAGGTGGAGGAAAATATAGGAGAGGAGCAATGTGGCTTTAGAAAGGGAAGGAGTACCGTAAATGCAATATTTGCAATGAGACAGACGCTTGAAAGAATGATAAACGGAGGGCGTTGTAGCAGTTACTGATCTCAAGAAAGCATATGACTTCGTACAGTGGGAGCTGGTGTTTGGCGTATGGAGATGAATGGGAGGGGGACTTCAAGATGTGGAGAAGATAGAGGAGCTGTATTGAGGGACAAGAGCTTAGGTGGTAACAGTAGTGGAATTTTGGAGAGTTTTGAGGTGACGGTGGGCTTGAGAGAAAGCACTGTGCTATGAATCCACTTCTCTTCATCCTAGTTTTTGGAGTTAATTAGTAGGAGAACCAAGCCTGTGGGGAGACAGAGAAAATGAATGTGTGCTGACAATCCAGCCCTTTTGGCAAATATGGTATTGGAATGGGCATCTGTGTTTTGAAGATCATGGTTTGAAGGTAAACACAGAAAACTAAGGAAGGTGGAAGAAGAGCTGTTGGCTGACATTTCAGGAGAGAAGCAGAATCAAAAGAGAAGGTTTGTGTACTTGGAAAGTATGCTCAGTGCCATCAAGAAAGATCTCAAACTGAAAAGAACCACCCACCCAGTGTGTGTGGGCGGTAGGAGTACTGTGGGACAGGCAATTAAGTAACAAATTTGAAAGGAGAAGTCTGTGCTGTGTTTTTTCCCTCCCTGATGTATGGTTTGGAAACAGTGGGTCTCATAGAGATAGAAGAAAACAAGATACAGGTCATAGAAAATAATATACTGAGAAGATTGTCAGGCAAGTGGAGGGTAGACCATGTGCATGGAAGAAATTAGGGGGAAGATGAACTTGGGACTCTGGGCTGGAAAGTGCACATTTGAGGTGGGCTGGACATGTGATGAGAATGACCACCGTGGAAGAGGACAGCGAGAAAACATGGAAGACTGAGGATGCGATGGAAAGGCTGTCTGTTAAGAGAAATTTGAAGAGAAAAGGACTGGAACTCCAGGACCTATGAACCTGAGCCGTGGGCTGGAAGGAGTGGTGAAGAATTGCAGGCACCTCTGACACTGTGTAAAAGGGAAAAGCAATCTAAGTCAAGTTGACCACCTTTACCACAGTGTCCTGACCTAGAAAAAAGCAAATAAAACTTACCATGGTTGAATGTTGTGTGGTGTTTTTTTTGTTTTTTTTTAAACTAAGCAGTCTCTGATGGGCAGATCGTCAGCTGGTAGAAGTACATGGTATGGTCCATGACATTGACATCAATGAAGCTATGACAATTGCACCAGCTGAAGGTCTACCCCTGAAGCCTTTTGTTGTAGTGTGATAGGTGTGTGTGTGTGGGGGCGGGGGGGCTGGCCTTTGCTTCAGGTGAGGCACAATGGGGATAGTGTCTGTATATAACCTAAGAGGGGAAAAGACGAGCCCCGTACACTCCAATGTGTAACTCCAGAGTGTGGTCAGCACAGTGACTCTGAAACTAGTATCTTAGACACACTGTTGCAAATATCTGTGCTCCTCCTATCCTAGTGACTTCTTGCTGACAGGCCAGATATTACCATTTCACTGTCAGCACTACAGAGTCACGCAGGAAGAAACCCCTCTGTTCTGTCTCACTCTGGTTTGTGGTACATAAAGCAGAAAATGTTGATTTTTGCAGATTCTGTGGTGTGTACCATGCCGGAAGCCATTTTTTATCCAAAATATTATGTACTTTTGTCTTTACTTGAATATATAATACTTACCTTGTTCAGTCTTTCTTTAGATCTAAAGACTGATTCAGCAAACTTCACGAAAGTCTTTTTTTAATTGAAAGTTTTTACTCTGTTTCAGCCAAAATGCTGGAGCTCCCTCATCATGGTTTTGGGTAGTAGCACTACTCTGGAGAAAAATGGGCATCTAAATGCTGTCTCATTGAAAGAGCCACCACATGATTTCCAAGAGGTAACTGACGCCACTTTGCGATGGAGAAGCTTTTTGCCTTCTGTTTAATTTTCTTCAGTTTGAGGATTAACTCATTTTGGAGTCTTGGGAATGGATCCACGTTGTATCACACCATCAATTTAATTTGGCACATGCCAAAAGAACACCTTGCATGCCAAGTCTTAACCTTTTCATATGGAAATGCTGACGTGTTTTGGACTTAGTCCGATACACTATTTGTGTCCCATCTGGTAACTGCATAGGAGTTAGTTAGTTCACCATTAGAGAGACAAGATGGTCGAGGTAATATCTTTTATTGGACCAGCTTATGTTGGCGAGAGAGACCTGCTTTCAAGTTTACACAGATCTGAAGAAGAGCTCTGTGTAAGCTCAAAAGCTCTCTTTCTCACCAACAGAAGTTGATCCAGTAAAAGATATTACCTCACCCACCTTGTCTCTCTAATATCCTGACCAACACGCCTATAACACTTAATTCACTATGGCATTTAACTGTTCTTGGTGCTGATTCCAGATCTTTTAGCTGTGAAGTGCATTGGATAATTATAAAACCAAGAGGGAAGGAGGGATTTAGTCTTAAAGGAGGTGCTTTAGGGATAACACAAAAGGTCAATATTTGTATAACAGAATATTTTCTAAACACAGTAAACCTAAAGCACAGTTACAATAATACAAGCACATTTAGGGGGACTGCTGAGGATGGACCATACAATTACAGCATTCCTCATAGATATAATAACCAACCTCATAGCACGCAGAAATGGGACTGAAAACCTTAAAACACGGTTTGACATTTGTTGAATACTTGGGCTCTTTCTTGCTCTGCTTGTGACTGTCATAACTTCCTGTTGCAGATGGTGGTGTCTGTATCTTGCGTTCTTCTAAATGAACTGAAGACAAAAGTCAATGTTTCTCTGCCATCAAATGTTTTTTCTGGTCCTGTAAGTATGTAATGGTTAATGAGGGAGGTGATTGTTTTGAATAGTGGATTTTGATTGCACTATTAGGTTTGAAAATAGCTGTCTTTCAATTCAAATGTATTAAATGCTTTTGAGAGAGGATGAGAATCTTTAGGAAGTGGCATAGGAATTCCTAGCACAGTCTAGTGGTTAGAGCAGAGGACTTGGAGCCGAGACTCCCAGGATCTATTCCTGCCACTCTGTGACCTTCGACAACTATCGCCTCTCCGTCCAATTTCCCCCATCTACAAAAGGGGGATAAACAGACTTCAATTTCTGTATTAGGATTAGTTGATCAGAGGGGAAAGTGTGGCTTGAATCAAAGTGGAGACTACCCTTTACACTGAGAATCAGCAAATGTTTGCCTCAGCAGAAGTCAACATCTTCTATTTCAGACCCATTAGGAATTTTTGTCAAAAAAAAATAAATCTGGGAATCTCTACATTTTGACCACGAATTTAAGCAGGATGGGCTGTCTTCAAACTAACTGATCCGAAGTTAGATACAGTGGCTGCAGCTTAATGGCAACATTTGGCTGGGAACCAATCCAATCCCATTGACTTTAATGTTAATCGGATCTGGATATTGGCAACAGGCATGCCACTTATTGAGAAATTTCCTTGGGAAGAAAGGCCCCAGCTGCAGGCAGGCTTGCAGGGCTGCAGGCAGGGAAGGTACGTCCCAGTGCTTCCTTCCCTGGCTGCAGCCCCACAAACCTGCCTTCCACTCAACTGGCTGCTGCTGGATAAGGCAACTTTTCGATGGCAACCGATGGGTTGGTAATAAGTAAGATCTACTATAGCTGGAAAACCTGGCTGTCCATAATTTAATGATCAGAAAGCAGAGAGTTGTATATGGTACCTGATTTGTTTAGTGTGAACATGATGAAAGTTATCAGTAATTAGGATATGTTCATTTACCTAAGCAAACTGATGAACGCTGCTCCTTTTATTTCCTCAGAGGAAATCATGTTTAACTTCTTTCCTAATTGTGTAACTCAATTTTCTTTTTCAATTGTGTAACTCAAGGATTTTCTTGTCAAGTGTCAGAGGGGTAGCTGTGTTAGTCTGGATCTGTAAAAAGCGACAGAGAGTCCTGTGACAACTTGTAGACTAACAGATGTATTGGAGCATAAGCTTTTGTGGGTGAATCCCCACTTCGTCTGATGCATGCCATGCCATGCTTCTGACGAAGTGGGTATTCACCCACGGAAGCTTATGCTCCAATATGTCTGTTAGTCTATAAGGTGTCACCGGACTCTGTTGCTTTTTACAGGATTTTCTTGGTCCATGTAACAACACTTGTCCTACTTAACAGTGATGATGTGAGCCTTAATGTTTGTACGGCAGTTTGAGAACCTTTGGTAAAAGATGCCACAGAAGTGCAAAGAATTCTGATCTCCCTTCCCATGTGCAAGTCTTATTGCCTGTCACTAGATCTCTTCTGTTTCTTTGACTGCAGAATAGATGGTTACAAAAGTCAGTCTGTCCAGAAGGCTCTTGCCAAGCTCAGCTTGTATTGATATTGCCCAATGTGAACTGAGGGCCTGGTTCTCCTGCCTTGCACTATATGTTATCATTTACACGGACTTTGCACAGGTGTCAAACACAACTAGATCAGAATGGCAGCAATTTACACCTGATGTGAGCGGCTATCAATGACAACACAGGGTACAAGGCCATGGAGAATCAAGCCTTAAATATTTCTTAACATCTTTTCTGATTCCTTCAGTTACAGCTTGAGGCTTGTCTTATCCTCACAGTGCAAGCAGTGCAGCAGATGCTTCTAAACGACCTTCCATACTTGAGTTCCTTTCTAGAAATAACACTGGCTTTCGGGGTAAGTCCTAGGAATCTTCAACTCTAGTAAATTAAAACAAATTATGCTTAAAATGCAATTAACAGCATATTGAATTTTATGCACGTTTTGTCAAGTTTTATATTTTGTTTTCTTTATATTTAAACTTGACCAGTTGTTTATTTTTCAGGGATTTCCAATAAAATGAGGTACTGTAGCATAGAATTCCTTCACTAGCTTATTCCTCTCTTTACCTACTAGAATAACTTCTGGGCTCTGAGGCTATTATTAAATGGCCTTTCCTGTGAAGAACACATTCTCCATGGCACTATTAACTTGCTTCTGAGAGATCTGAATTTTCAGAAGGCAACAATGTTGCATCTGTGAGTAAACATTTTGTTGAGGTCTGATCTTTATCTGTGGAAAAAGTTAAATGCCAAGGCTGTGGGGTTCCCCCCTCTCCTCCCCCAGAGATGTAATGTGTTTGTGTGTGTGTATGTTGGGGAGGTGGGAGGGTTATAGACAACCAGCTAGTTGTCAGTAAGACATGGCCAAACTTGTTTTTAAAAAGCTACCCTAAAGAGTAGAGCCCAGCGCAGATACAAAATTTATATCCACGGAGTTGCAGGGCTCTAACAACAACGAGCGAGACCAGCGGGGCCATGGCCAGCAACCGGGCCAGGAACCGCAGCGGTGAAAGTAGCAGCATGTTGGGCCAGCGCCCAGCCCGGCCAGCTCCTCCAGCATGGCTGTACCGCCCCCTGCCCTGCCTACTGGGGCAGGCACCAGGCTCACCGGCAGCTGTCACTGGTCACGCTAGTGTGTGCAAGCCGCTCGCACACTCCCAGACAGGAGTCCCTTCCTGCAAGCGGCAGCCTGACATGCTGCTACTTTTTCCACTGCGGTTCCTGTTCCCGGGCGCTGGTCATGGCCCTGTTGGTCTCACTCGTTGTTAGAGCCCTGCAACGCCGCAGATATCCGCATCCGCAGATGTACATTTTGTATTTGCGCAGGGCTCTACTAGAGCATTGCCAAGTGACTTCTCATACCGGATACGTGTTCTTCTAGTGCATGTGGGGTGAAGGTTTCACTTTCAAAGTGGTTCTCAATCACGGGGAAGTAGTTTTAAGACTGGGAAAAATGTATTCCAACCTGTGGCTGTATGAGAGTCCGGCAAGGACACCATGTAAGTTATACTGGCTCTGCAGTTGAGCTGCATTACTCAATAGACTCCTCTCCATGGTGAGATGTCTTTGATCTAAGACTCTACCATCACCTGCTATTCCATTTTCTTTATTGTTCAGGTGGAAAAAACTTGGTCCTCAATATGTGGGTGAACTGCTCTGCCTGTACCTGACTTGCAGAAATAGAAAGATGCAGTCCATTGGCATCTTCATCATCCATTTAATTAGCGAGAACCTGTATATGTAAGTATGAATATTTGGAGTCAAATACCAGGCTGATTATAGCAATGCAGATTACACTGATGAGTTGCTCGTAATTCCATTAACATTCACACAGTCTTGTTATGGATTTTTTGCACAATTTTATCCTTGCTGTTACAGCCAGTAATGAGATTCAAAAATTTGGTGGGTTTAAAATTGTTTTGATGTCAATATTTCAGTGGCAAGCCCTGTTACCTGATGGGGGCCCCTCTGGCTTTTTTGCATTCCCACTGGCATCTATTGTCAAAGTAGTCTGTTTTTAGGAACATGACCAATGACCAGGATAATATTCACTAGTTTTCTATTTGCCTTGGGAAAACAGGTGGGTGTTCCTTCCACTAGTAGACACCGCTCATCCTCCGTGGAAGCCATTTTTGACTAGCTAAATAAACTTAGGAAAAGCTTATTAATCACGTTACTGGGTTCCTAAGAAGGCTTTTAATACTGCACAAATGTTTAGTTAACAGAACACGCAAACTTTCTTAAAACATAGCTGGAAACCTGTCCCCCAAATAGCATAGCTCTCTCTTTTGTACCACATTTGTATAAAGTCTTCAGTGTAGTGGTAATGTCTTTGGTCTGAAGTCCGAGGCACTTTCCAACTTCATGGGGAGTAGATGGAAACATTTTTAAAATGGCCAAAACTTGGAAATTCTGATGATTATTATTTTTTGTATGAGAAATGCAAATGTGTTTTTGAAAGGAAATAGGCACAGCTGCTGTTCAGCTGTGAAACTGTCAAAAATCATGTCGATTTCAGTCAGCAGCTTCCAGGGTCTGTGGCTCCAGTGCAGTTTCCCCATGGCAATTGCCCCTGGGCCAGGGACCGCCAGGTGCCTGGGCCAGCTGGCTCCCTGTGCTGCCTGACACACTGAGGGAAGCTGGCTTGGGGGTCAGGCAGCCGGAGGAGCCAGTTGGCCTGGAAGTGCAGAAGACATGGGGTCCCTGGCCTGGGGCAGTTTCCATGGAACTATGGACCCTGGTCATTTTAATGAAAAGTGATGGTCACGAAAAGCAGCAACAACTCCAACAATATGGAGCTCAATCAGGGGTGTTTGCATGTTTCGATGAAACGCTAAAGTAAGGCCCTGCACCTTTCTAAGGAAGTGTGTCCCACAGAAACTAGAGAACACAACATGCAAGACTCACTTCATTCAAACAGCTCATCCACTTGGATTGGGTGTGGAGTCTTGCATCCTTAATATAGAGGTGCTTCTAGTGGTGCACCAATGCTTGATCTCTCCCATTTTAGGCAAACTAGGTGGAGCCTCAAGTTGTGTATAAAATTCGGAGACAATCATCTGCTCTGTGACTAGGTGTGGAGGGAAGGGTTTCTGAAATAGTTGTAACAGTACTTTTAGAATATAGTTATTGCTATAAAAGCTTCAGATGTGTTACAGAGAGAAAGTGGTTTCACAGGTAAGCATAAGCCTTGTCTGGTATGATTGCAATATTTTATTTCTAGATTTGGCAGTAAAGCATTCAAGGTTTTAGAATGTGGGCTCTTTTTTTGCCTTGGCATACCAGGCATTAAGAATTGAATTAATCCTAAAACAATGTAGCTAAATGTTTGTGTATCTGAAGGCACAGAGGTTGCCTGCTCCAGATTTTTAATTTTTAATTCACAGGCAAAACTTGTAGCAGACGGCTGCAGCATAACGTTCCAATTGCACTTCCTGTAACCTTGTTCTGAGAGGAAATCAGGGACACTTAAGTTATCAGCTTCTTAAAGAGCTTTCTCATTTGCTTTGTTTCCACTGTACATGGCAAAAGGGATGGGGGGTGACTAATCACTGGCTTACATGAGCCTGATGATGTAGATGTGTGCATGAGGGAGGTCTGGATACACCCTTTTTTTGTCAAGCTTCCTATATTTATTGAATTCCATCACCTTGCAGAGCAGTTTATTTAGCTCTTACGTAATATGTCTCAACATGTGCTCAAGTTCAAAGTTGTACTCCAATGTCAAGGTGACTTCAATGGTGACCTCTCCCATATTTTGGGACATGAAGTTTGAACATTCGACTAGCAAGTGTAACAAAGTATTGGGAATGTCACACTCTCTGGGTAACTTTCCATTCATTATGAAGTAGCTGAAATGGGGAAGGAGGCTGTCCATATGTGGAAAGTGGATTAAGAATCTAAATCTGTTTTCAGGTGTCCATGGGCGAAGCATCTTTGCAACTTTCTGAACACAGTAAGTGTCTTTTTACCTCAGGTTGCTGACCCCAGCAGTGGTTCTCAAATGTTAAATTTGTTGTCATATGTTAAATTCTCTGTAAGCAAATGGAAGAAATAAAATAGTTAGGTTGAAGCTAGCAACAATACAAAGGAATTTGTGGGTCTTAATAAATCTTGGAAACCTTAGAAGGTTTCTTGTCCATCTTTCTTTCCATGGATTGGATTTAAGGCTGTTGGTTCTAATGCTGAGGGAATTGCCATGGTGGTGATTTTTCCTTGGGCCGTGGGGTTGCAATGTGTCGCATTTCCTAGTGCTTGGTCAGAATAGCTTTACACACCAGGGTAGATGGACTGTTTTCTCCTCTGCCGAATAGTGTTGTTAGTTTACATAGTGCCAGCTGTCTACAGCATGAAGCGCGTTGAGTTTAAAACCCAGCCTTGGTCTGAGAGCACTAACAGTCTAAACAGACAATCCCCCCAAAGCAGACTGGAGAGGAACAGAAAGCAAACTGAATTATGAAGTTTAGTACCCGTCTTGTTAATGATGGGCCCTTTTTTTGGATTTCTAAAAGGTTTGTTTTTTTGTAGAGAAAGATAGTCCTAGTCCCATCTAGTTGAACACATCTCTCCAGGGACTTCCAATGTTGTAGGTCTTTCAGAAGAAGTAATCTTGAGGAAAGAGTAGAGGCAATGTGGACTGTGGGGAGAGAGGAGGGATTCATGTCTATGGGACCAGGTAGAAGGCGGCACACAGGTGTGAGTGAGAGGAGGGCACAAAAGGAGCAGTTAATCCAGCAGGTAGTAAGGGATTCTGGAAGGGAGGTATTTTGGGAGATGGCTTTAGCAAGTGGGCGCCGCTTTTATAGAATTTAAAAAAAACTTCTTTTCAATAAAAACTTCTAACCACCTCTTTTCTCTGTGCAGGGATTACGGAAGCTGCCTCTTGGTACCACAACTGATCATGAAGTTGCCAAGTTCATAGCTGTTTTGGAAAAATTGTAACACTCTTAGAGGTCTCAAGAAATTTCTAACCTGCCGTATAACACCTCCCAATTGGTTGCCTTTTGTTATTTCCCCTCAGTAAAAATATTCAGCCTACGAGCTGATTTACAAACAAATTTTTAGAAATCCCATCCAACCCTAGACTTGTGTGTTGAATGGAGGAGGTGTTTAAGCCGAAATGTGCTTAACGCTTTCTTCCTTCTTGCAGGCACATGCTCTAGCAGTTCTCTGCAATCTGGCTTTCATGGAATGTAACTTAACATGCTTGCAGGGCTGCTTAGTCTATGGAAGTGCCAAGATAGCAACAGACATGTTCTCTACCATGACACATGCATGCTGATCTGTGATGTCAGCAGCAGAGGACTTGCTGAGGGAGCAAACAGCTCCTGGATAAGGGGAACTCTTAATTCATGGTCCTGCAAAAGTTTATGATAGTGTGTGCTCTTTGGAATCCCTCCTGTATGTGGCATCTAATTATGTATATGACCCACTTGTTTTGGATTAGTACCTCCACTCTCCATTTTCCTGGAGTTCTCCAATCCCAAGTGCTCAGACAGACTAGAAATGGTTCTAATGCTGTAAATTAATAGTTAGTTTGTAAAGAGAAATTTTAACTTTCAGATGTGTCAGACTGAGATGGTTTTTGATGTTTTGCAGTTGATGGCTATTTGACGGGTGCTAACACGTCTGGGTTACTTGAATGGCTATCATAATTGTACTTGAACAGTTGACTTTAAAACTGGATGTAGAACTAGAGAAATGTAATTCAGTAGAAAGTACAGTCTGACTACAATCCTCTTAACATCTTTCCATGGTGGGAGTGAAGGGGAAGAAATGTTATGTCCATGTATTTTATTTTTCACATTTAAGGCTCATAATGGCTTTTACTGCTTATTCGTGCCAAGTTCAGCTAAATTATTTTCTTTACAAAAACACTTTTATTGAAGTTTTGTCTTTTAAAAAAAAAAGTGAAAGTGGATCTAAACCCCTTGTATAAAGCGTTAAATAAATGGTCTCTATTGTAGTGCTCTCCTGCTGTGCATCTGTTTAGTTCAAATAAAATTATGGTAGGTGCTTAGTAGGAGGCTGGGCAGAATTTTATTTTTTATTCTTTCACTGGGTATCTTTTTTTTTTTTTTTAAACATTTGTATTTATTTAAATTTTCACAGTTGTAGGAAATTATGCGGGGTGGGTCAGACAATGAGAGCAGATGCTGAATTTCAACAAGTTAGCTTTATAAACAGTTAAAACACACGTTGTCAGCGTAACATGTCAAAATATACAAACTAAGTATCCTTGAATCCAACTCTGAGCTCTCCAGCAGCATTTCTTGCTTTGCCTATCTGTCAGTTTCAATTATTGATGGAAATATTTTTCATTGGTTTGTGTGTGTGCAATGAAATTGATGTTTACTGGTAACAATCTAATCCTTCCAAGTTTACTTAATTTGCAATTTGATGCCTATTCACTTATTAGAAGCAGAGGCTATTCAAGTTTCCCCTCCCCCAAATGCACATGGGTCCTGACCTGCAGCAGAGACTGCCAACTTGGGGTCTCATAAAGTCTATGTTCTTTCAACTCACAAAACCCATCACTTCAGCTGTAAACTAAAGACAGTGGCCGGGTCATCACACCTCGCCAAGTCCTTTCTCATTTTACATTTATCTGATTAGTTGGGAAACTGTTACCTATTAAAATTACGCTTATTTCAGCCTGTGATATATTGGTTCCTTTCTAGAGGAATTTGGGATGGCTGTCATATGTTGGGAAAGAACAGAGACAAGCGTAGCCTTCGCATTTGACTATTTAACTCCCTGTTCACCCCTTAGCAAAGTGATTGCAGTGAGAATCATATCCTGACATCAGAAATGCAAAACTGTAGATTTTTTTCTAAATGAGGCTCAGAAGTACTTCCCTCACTTCCCTGTCAAACCCCACTACCCTAACTTCCTCAAACTGAATCCCCCTGAAATGTAAGACCACTGAGCCATTCACCACTGAAAGAGTCCTTGAGCAGGGAGAGGGCCTTTGCTCCTGGTAACACAGGGGGATTTACCCATCACACCAGTCAGTACTCTTCTGGCTGCCTTCCTCACTGTCCCTCTAAGGGCACTGTTATCCCACCAACCCCCCTAGCCTCTGGCTGGTGCCTTTGCACTCTTGAAACCCCCTGAAACCAAGCGATCCAGCTCTGCATCTCAAACAAAATAATGCCTGTGCTGTGGGTACAATTGCATTGACAGGATGGCTCAAGGATGTGTGCGTTTCCTGAGACGCATTGGGACTGAATAAATCATCAAAAGGAGAACTAGGGAAATCCTTGAATTTGAATGAGTAAATGACATGCCGATTCATTATTTATCTCCTCTTGAATTTTAATGAATTGTGATGATTAGCCAAATTCTACAGAGAGGATTATGCTATAGATAATGGTATACTCTGATGTGTATAAAGAATTGGCTTTCTCTGAAGACCAGTGTTCCTTTATAGCTGTTTATCCAAATTTGGATAATCAACAGAAGTTGAAAACCTCTTCCCAGCCTTCCTGTGAAACTAGCATCAACATAACCTCAAAGGCTTAAGTCCGGTGGTCAGTGTGGGATGTCAGGCTGAAGACCACTCGGGTTTAATGCATGTGTAATCAAGATAAGCAGTGTTTCATTTCAGATGTAAAAAGTTCTATATGATCAAAAACGGTTGAGTTTTTTTGCTAGTATTTCTCTGATCCAAATTTCCTAGTTATCTAAATGGGGGGAGGGATAGCTCAATGGTTTGAGCATTGGCCTGCTAAACCCAGGGTTGTGAGTTCAATCCTTGAGGGGGCCACTTAGGGATCTGGGGAAAAATCAAAGTACTTGGTCCTACTAGTGAAGGCAGGGGGCTGGACTCAATGACCTGTCAGGGTCCCTTCCAGTTCTATGAGATAGGTATATCTCCATATATTTTATTAAAAACTGGGGTGTTCCTTTAACAGACACTATTATACAGCCAGTACTGCCCCCAAAATGCAAATGTGTCTGCATGTGAAGTCAAATTTCATCTGAAAATTAGCTCAGTTCTAATATAGAGATTCAAGGAAGTGGCACCACTTATTTGCATCTGGAGATGGTGGTGGGGTCATGTAACCTTGGCAATTCAAGAACCATCTTTCATAATTCCATTGCCGAGGCCTTCTGAATGAATGACTAACACATGGCTAGTCCGTGACAAGGCCGAAGGATGGTCTTGTGACTGTAGCACAAAACTGAGTGTCAGAAACCAGGGTTCCGTTCCCGCCTTTGCCTCACAACTCCTGTGTTACCGTGGGCAAGTCACACAAATCACCTGTTGCCTCCGTTTCTTCATCAGTAACAGGATAGTACTTCCATACTCTACCTGGCCAGTAAGGATAAACCCATTGAATTTGAGTAAAATTGAGCTGACCCTCTGATGGAAAGCACGGTCGAAGTAGAAAGTATTGTTACTGAGCACTCTGGTACTAAGGGTATGGAAGCTTTAGAAATGTGTAGTAAATAATAAATTCTCAACATCCAGTGTGGTAAGCTTCCTTAGATGTAAATATTTAGGAATTATGCAGTATTAACAAGCCACTTCACCTTGACTGGTCCCTTGAAATGTGTTAACTACTTATGCTAAACAATCTCTCACCTTGTATTTAGCTGGGACCGCCTGAATAAGGTTTCAAACCTGTTGCCGAGCTCTGTGTGAGCTCGAAAGCTTGTCTCTCTCACCAACAGAAGTTGGTTCAGTAAAAGATATTGCTTCACCCACCTTGTGTCTCTGCTCTTCTCATGACATCTGGCCTGCCTGTCAATTCTTAAGTAACGTTCCCTAGGTTGTGCAATCAGAGCTTAAATTTGACCTGTGAAGTGCCTGATAGAAGAATGAATAGTAAACTCTACAATCTGAACATCTGTTCCGACTCCCTGGTGGGGATTATTCACTACTCCATTGTCAAACTTCAGTGACTATTAGCAGCCTTTAGCATGTATCCCTTCACTCTTTGGGGGCAATTCAAATTTTGCCATAAATAAAACCTTAAGGTCAGAAGTTCAGCAGGGTTGTCTCCTAAGATCACCTATGTATGTGATGCTGTGAAATCTGCCCTAAATACAGGCCAGCATGAGGAAGAGTCAAATGGAAGTTTGAGTTGAACAAAACATTTCTGAAGATTCAGCTACTCCTATCTTAATATTGCATGTGACAGGTTTCATTACCAATTATGGAAGATTCCTGCATCAGGTTCAAGAAACCTCAGCTTGGCTTTTTTGAAGGTATGCAGAAGAAGCCTGTTCTTAGTTAAGTCATCTAGAGCTAGATTAAAAGCTAATTGTCATTTTAATTTTAAATTCTAATTCAGACAGAGAAATACTGACACATGATGCCTTCAGCAGAGAAATGAGCTGTACACTGTTCCAAAGAATTAGAAAGGTCATGAGAAGACAGCCTTAAAGACAACCTTAGGGGATACCTTCTTGACCTCAATCAAATCAGAGTTAAGGTTATTTCCAGCTACTCTTGGTGTCCAGGAGGGGAGATAATTTGGGAACAAAAGTATGGCCAAAGGATCAAAATACACTGTTCCTAACCTAACAGGAGATTGTGATTAGCCACAGTAACTGCTGTCTTTAAATTTCTGAAGATGGGTGTGGGGGAACAATGTTTGCCTACTCTAGTGTATATCCTAAAGACTACTAACAGGTGTTGATGCTGTTTGATGTTGGGGGTAGGAGCTGGAGTGTGAAAGAAACAAAATTCCGTTTGGATAATACTGATTTGTATTTAGACAGCACCTTTCATCCAAGGATCTTTGAGCACTTTACAAGCACCAATTGATCCTTATAGCCCCACTGAATGAGGTATTATTTGCATCTGTAAAAGGGGGACAATGCTACTGACCACCTTTGACAAAGCACTTTGAGATCTGTCCGTGAGCAGCACTGTATTAAGAGCCAGGGATTCTTTTTTTCAGTAGCAGAGCCCCTGTTGGGCTAAGTGCTGCATGGCAGGTTTAGTAAAACTCAGTCCCTGCCCTAAAGATATTACAAGACACACACAGGAGCTGGGAGTAGGGAACTAAAGCACAGAGGAGGAAGTCGTCGGCCCAAGATGTCACAGCAGATCAGTGTCAAAGGCAGGTATAGAAGACACGTGCCTTGGCCCCTGGACCGTATGACCTCTATTCTATCCCTTTTGCAGCTTGGCAAATGGGTGCTAGGAATTAACCCCAATTCTAAGCCTTGGTGTAACCACCTGCAAACTACAAGCACAGCTACGCCAAGCCCCATTTCCAACATGAGTGTTTGCTACTGCTTGGAATGGGGCGGATGAAATTATGGCTTTGTCTGCCTACCTTAAGGGTTTGCACAGCTGCAGCTATCCCAGGGTTGAAATCGGGTCTTGTCCATAGTTGGAAGGTAAGATACTAACACTCTGTGTAACTTCTCCTTCTCCAAAAACAATCTAGTTTGTGCAAGAGAAGAGCTGCTGTGTCCATCCCTCACATCAGTTACAACCTGGCCTGATCCTGTAAGACTGAATAGTCTCAACTCTTGTTGACTTCTGTAGCAATGGACTACTCACTCCTGCTCAACAGCTTCCCTATGTCACTTGATGTTGCTCCTGACTTTTTAGCAGCATCAAGCCAGTTTGCAAAGAGAGATTAAAAAGGAAGATACTTCACAAGATTCTTCAGTTGTCTTTAAGGTAGAGTCAGTGTGAGGCTCCAGGACCTGAGTTAAGGTTGCTAATAAAATATCTAATCCTGGCGCACTGTATGACCTTGCCTTGAGGAGATGTTGGTTACCAGGAGTTGGACTCCTACGGTGGCAGCACAGCAGGTGCTCTGTAGGCCTTTCCAAGGGGGAAGGCTCAAAGATTTGCCGTACGCCATATATTTTATACCACGTTTTTCACATAGCGTTTGCGACTGCTTATTTCCAGCTCATTTTAGACCCATTAGGAAAATGATTTCACCTGTCCTTGCTGCTAATCTTGCATGATGATCAATGCTCCCTGATATTATACGGCTCCTAAATTATCCACTTGTATATTTTAATTCTAGATTGCATCCTGGAGGACGAGGTTATCAACTGATACAAAAATGTCAGAACAATCTAGTTGTGAACAGATATTGCCAGACTGGCGCACACTGAGTCCGTCTGGTCCAGTGTCCTGTCTCGGACAGTGGCCAGTATCAGATGCTTCATAGGTGGGTGCAATAAACCTTGCAATTGGCAGACTTGGGCTAATCTGCCTTCTATGAAGATCTCATCTAAACCCTAACGTTAGAGATTAGCTTAAACGTGAAACACCAATGTCCAGTCCCTCTTGGAATCCTGCTAAGCTTTTTATCTCAATTATTTCCTGTGACAGTGAGTGCTACAGTCTGATTGCGAGTGTGGGGGCAAACGTAATCATGTGTTTTATTAGCATTGCCCTCATCCTCACTTCCCCAGCCTCACTTATTGTTTGTTACTTTCACTCTTTGCTTTGTGTTTCTAATTAGAGCAGGAGCTTCTGGGGCAGGGTTTGTGTGTGTATGTACAGCACCTGACACAATGGGGGCCTGAGCCCCAACAGGACCTTTCAGCCCTGCTGCTATACAGCTATTCATCACTACTAACGCAAGCTTTGAGATGAAGGCTGAGATTTGCAAAGCAACCTGCTTCTGGACACCAAATTCCTGTTCACTCGAGTATAGATTAGGTATCTACCCGCCCTTGCCAACTTTGGAAATCTCTGCGTATGTTCATACTCTAAGACTTTCAATGGGCAGTCAACTACCCAATCAAAATAAGAGCAAGATGTGGTGCCATATACAGTCAACATTGAAGGTCTCTTTGGCTTTTCCTGCAGTCCAGACCTTCAATACTATATCTTTAAACTGTCTCTGCTGAGCAGGATCGGACAGTCACTGATAAACTATTTCTACAGAGGACACTAATTAACCTGCTAAATGAGATTATCCCATCTGAGCATGCACCAGAAAGCTAAATTAGCTAAAACCCCATTCAAAAGAGATCCATAATTAGCCGCCTGTTCTGAGGGCACCATCAATGTTTTGGGTGACCTCCGCCTAATGAGGCTATGCTTGCTCTGTGGGTTTTTTGTGGGGAGCTGGGTGGGCTCATTTCTGCTGAGATGCCATTGTCCTCACATGGCATGCTGTGTTGTGAACCGGCCACTTCACCTTGCTGGCCTCAAGGTGCTCTGGCTCAGTGAGTGTAGGAGAGGATTTACAAAAACAGAGAACGCTGAGGCCAGCAGCCCGCATGCAACCAACTCAGTTCCCAGTAAAAGATATTACCTGCCCCACCGTGTCCCCCAAACATAGTGGTGAGATTGCAAAATAAGACAGAAGTCGGTGAATGACAATGTGATCGGCATCCTACAGCATGCACCTATGTCCCTGCCTGCATCTCCAGGCTCCAAACATTGGAGGTCTTTGGAAATTTGGCCCTTACAGTGTACAGCCTTGATCCTGCTGCCAGGGCCGGCTCCAGGCACCAGACGAGAAAGCACGTGCCTGGGGCGGCACGTTGTAAGGGGCGGCATTCCGGCCAATCTTGGGGCGGCACATTCCGGCCACCCTGCCGTGGTTCTGTTCTTTTTTTCTTTGGCAGCCTGGTCCGCAGCTCCGGAGTCCCCGGACGGCTCCCCGCACTCCGCCAGTCCCAGCCCAGCCCTGCAGGGGCACAGACCCCAGCCCAGGGGGGCAGGAACTAGCGATCCCCGCCGCTCACCGTGCCGCCGGGCTCCCCAAGACGCGCCACTCCCTGCCGCCTGCACCGACCTCCGCCTCCCGCGCCGCTCTGAGCCCGGCCGAGCCGCCTTTAAAGGAGCGGCTGAGCCAGCACCTCCTGCAGCCCCCGGGGGCTCTGCCTGCCCAGCTGGGAGAGGCACCCCAGGGCTGGAGGGGGGAGCCCCTCTCGCCCGGCTGCGAGCGGGCTGCAGCTCCTGGCTGCCTACAGGCAGAGGGAGCGGGCGGGCGCCACCCTTCACCCCCCTGCGAGCTGCCTTGACCGCCCTCCACGTGCTCCCTGCAGCTGCCGTTTTTTGGGGTTTTTTTGCGCTTTTTTTTTTTTTTGCTTGGGGCGGCAAAAAAGCTAGAGCCGGCTCTGCCTGCAGCCACCGATGCTAATGGCAAAAACACCGGGGACTTCACTGAGAGAAGGGTCAGATCTGACATTAGATCAAAGCCCCAACCAAAATGACTCCATCATGCTGCATGAGGCATTAAGGAAGGTGAGTAGATCAGCGGCTAGAGCAGTAAATGGGTTGGAGCATAATAGATGTAGTCTTCTAGAAGCTCCATATTTCAATACGTCCAAGGGCTGCAGTGTAATGAGCTTGTTCTCTCTTTGGTTGGGTGTGTTTTGGTGGCTATCGAATAGGCATGTAAGTGCAGTGGTAGCGCATTTGGTTTCCACTGGATGCAACACTTTTCACAGGTCCTGCATTGTGGAGGTCACTTACTATTTTCCAGATGGCGCGAGCTGTCAGAGGGCTCTGTAGTTTTCAGGCAAGAGCCTGTGGTTGCAGCCCCCATCATGGCTTCAGTGGAAGAACTGTAGATCGGCTGGAAAGTTCTAAGTAGCTCCAATGAGTTACTGCAGCACGTGACATGAAAATTCTGGGCAGGTCGCTGGTGTTGAGATGGCATCTAGGTAATAAGTCGCTAAACACATTGGCAATATCTCGATTGAAGTGTACATGTATTCACCTCCAAACGCGTGGTTAAGCGTGCCCAACTCTCCAGTAGAAGGAACATCATATTCATATTGCATGCTGCCATTCACTGGGCTAATGAATGAACAAATTCAAGCATTGGACAGGTGCAGTTGTGACAGTCTGCAGGAGCCGCTGTCCTCCACAGGTGCAGTGTGAGGATAGTTCCTTACATGGCTGGTTATCAAGGCTGGGTTCAGAAGATGGGATGGAGAATCTGGAATGCATGGGAACTTCAAAACCGAAGCTCTAAAATTGGCCAGTGAGTGAAGGATGGATGAAGGCATTGGGCTGGGACTCAAGGGCGCTGGGTTCATTTCCCAGCTCTGCCAGGGAATACCTGGGCCCAGCAACTGTGGGCAAGTCACTCAATCTGGTCCTCAGTTCCCCCAGTGTAAAATGATAATATCTCATTTCTCTCTGCCTGCTCTAGTTAGGCTGTGAGCTTTTCCGGGACGGGTCTGCCTCATTCTGTACAGCACCTCGCCCGAAAGGGCTGTAATCGCAGGGAGGCTCTGGGGGCAGCACTGTAATCCTAATCCATTTCCTTTCAGTTACTGTGGTGTTAGTTAAACACTCTCTCAATGAACTAGGAGCACCCATCAGTCTCTTTCTTCCAGCTGCCTGCCACCATTTTTTTTTTTAATCAATTGGACTAAGCAACTAACCAGCAGCTCGTTGCTGGCTGCCAGATTAACAGATGGCCTACAATCATTAATATTACAAAACTTCAGGAGTTCATAATTCTCTAATCTATAAAGCTGGGCCTGCAATCTGCCAGGCCTGGCCCAGAAGCGTTTGCTGGGGTGACGCCCCCCCAGCTGGGGATATTCCTCTGTAAAACTGACTTTTTTGACCAGCTGAAGAATTTGGCCCGGCTGATATTTCAATGTGAGCAGGTGGACAGATCTGTGTGCTAGGGCCAGGCCAACAGATGCGTGGCCATTGTGCGTGATGCTAAAGAAAGGGACGTATGCTCCTCCAAAGTACGTACCCCAAGGGAGGGCTGTTTAGTCTGATGAGAAGCTGAAGTTCCACGACGTACCAGTCTTGGTTCAAGGTACAGAGCAACGGATGCTGTGATTTATTAATGCTCAGCTGCCGCATGGCCTTTTGCAGCCATCGAGCTCAACGTGTTTTGCAGAGGCGGGCGGCAGCGTTATCTTCATTTTATGGATGGGAGAAACAGAGGAGCAAAGACGTGAGGTGACTTGCCCAAAGTCAGCTAACAGGCCTGGGTCAGAGCTGGGCCCATGACTCCTGAGTTCCTGTCCAGTCGCCCCTGCTGCTTCTCTGGAAAATCGACCCAGAAAAGCTGAACTTCCCGCGCTGTCAGCCCCCCCTCACCCATTGAACTTGCTGGGAAACCTGTCGGAGGAGATGCTCTGTGCAATGGCTGGTGCTGCAGCATCCTTGATTCCCAGTTGCTTCTAAGTGCGAGGTTAAACAGAGCCAGCGCCCCAGGCAAGTCCAAAGCGAATGACGTCATCCATAACAAAGCTCTTCTCTAAGGGGGCTTTCCGGGCTCTCCTGCAGATGCGCGTAGCCCTATTTAGCTGTCACTCCAGTCAGATGTCTGAAAAGCCAAGAAAATCCAATAACCCACGTTCAGCGTCATTTTGTCCTTAAACCCCCAATCCCGTCCCATAACTGTTTGGAGAGGCGGCACGAGGAGCTTATGATTGATGTCAACGGCTCAGTAAGCTGGTATTTCTGAATCCCGTCTCGCTGACCTCTTTAAGCGACATGTGGTGGTGTTTAGAAAACGCAGCGCACCATAGAGAGGGAGGAACCCCACGCGGCTGCTAAATAGGAGCTCGACATCATGGATTTAGAGTCCGAAAGAAAAGCCCAGTGTTGGTGTCACAATAGAAATGAATCAGCTCTCGTTAAGAGAAACCCATTGCTTAATTATGTAGGTCTAGTGAGGCCCCCTCCAATTCCCCCCCCCCCCAAAATAAACAAATCAACCAACTAACTAAAGAAAGTATCAGAGGGGGAGCCGTGTTAGTCTGGATCTGTAAAAGCAGCAAAGAATCCTGTGGCACCTTATAGACTAACAGACGTTTTGCAGCATGAGCTTTCGTGGGTGAATACCCACTTCTTCGGATGCAAGTCGAAGAAGTGGGTATTCTCCCACGAAAGCTCATGCTGCAAAACGTCTGTTAGTCTATAAGGTGCCACAGGATTCTTTGCTGCTAACTAAAGAAAGAAACTCACCCCTGCTCCCTGAGCGTTTTCACCCTGAAAAGGGAGAAGCACTGGAGGCTCCGGGTTGGCTACAAAGAATGTGCCAGAGACTTTGGCTTCCACTAGGGCTGTTGCTATTGTTTTGACCTGGCAGATGCTCCGATGCGAGGCGATGGGTAGCAGCAGCCCGGTGCTGGTGCCCCAAAGAAAGAGGTGCTGGAGCTCCTCCGTTGGTGCCCTGCGGCCACTAGTCTGGGTTGACTTACTCGTGGGCAGCAAAAGCAGAGAAGCAGGGGGTCCCTATCCTCCCGCCAGGCCTGTGCAAAGGTAAAGGGCTTATGGGACTGCTCATGGGGGGATGAGGGTGCAATGAAGTGGGGAGCCTAGTCCCCCTCCCTTGGCCGGCTCTGAGCGGAGACCCGGCAGCCGCCACCTCCCATCTTGGCCACGCCTGAGACAGCAGCACGAGCCGGCCTCTCGCACAGAAGGTAACAGGCTGGGGCACCTGCATGCCCTGCATATGGGGGAGCCCCTGCCAGTGCTGCAGGCTGGGAAGGGGAGGCCCCAACATTTCCCCAGCCCCGAGCTCCAGCCTGTAACCTCCTGAGTGGGCAGTGGGTCCCTGGCTGCAGGGCTGCCGCGTCGGGCACGGCCAGGAAAGATGATGCAGGCTTCTGGGTCTTCCCTCAGAGCTGGCCAGGCGAGCCTGGGCCCCTTGGCCTCTCCCCCCAACATTGCCCCCCTGTCAGAAGCACTGGCACACCAGGCTGGCTCTCAGAAAAAAAGTGCCTCATCAAAATGAGAGCAAGAAAGGACTTGGGACTAGCAGAACAGGGGTGCCTAGAAGATGGTCCTGTGACCAGTGTGGGCAAGCCCTGATGGCCTTGTCAAAAGGACAGAAGTTAAAAAGCTGAAACCAACTGTCAAGAGCTTAGGCATGATATTTGTGATGCCTAGGAAAGGGTTAAGCTGCTAACAGCAGTGTCATGCCCTCCAGGTCACGATTAGCCAATGAGAGTTTGCCCTAGTGCTGTGATATTGATAAATTGATTTGTCTAGAAGAGCATGGGTGGTGGATTGGCTGTTGTCCTTGGACTGCAGTGGAATTCTCCTTCTCCTCCTCCTCCCTTAGTCAGCATACAAGTCCTTTATAATTTTTCAAGTCCCTGGAATACTTTTAACAGGGGACATGGTGCCCAAAGAGGCAGATGCTATGGCCGGGAAGGAGCATCCAATGAGCAGCACAGATTGGCCCAATATTGTCCCTTTTGGACTCCATCTCCGCCCCCAGCAAAGATCGAGCATGTGGTGCCTTCCCCGCTGTTGTCATGAAAAGAATGGCCCAAGTGAGGCACGGGCCAGCTGTTTCTGAACGTCATCATTTCTCTTAAACTTCTTGTGGAAATTTTGAACATCAATTAAAAAAAGGTCAGGATTTCTAGCGAAAATTTTCTTGGCAATTAAGTTCGGGATGCTGAGCAGCAACCAGACTGAGAACCTTCCTCAGGACCTAATGCAGAGATTTCAGCAGGAGGTGTCACTGTTAGGCCAGAGAAAAGAGCGCAGTGAGACCCCCAGTGGGCATTGTGTGTGTATTGAGAGGCAGGGTGATAACACAGCCTGAGCCCCATGACCGAGCAAGAAACCCCCATCTTTTCCAGCAGAAGCCCCAGTCCTCCCAGCAGCAGTACAAGCCTGACTTGCCAGGCCAATATAATTCAAGTAGAGTGACACCTTCTGGCGGGACTGCTGGCTTTAGTTCTTACAGCGGCCGGCTTTCTAGCCCCTCTCTGCTCGCCCTTTCGTTGTGTGCATTGACCAGCAACTCCAAACTGAACCAGTCTAAGGCGCGTAGCCTAGTTTTTCTGAGAGCTGAGCCATGGTTTTGCTGCCTATAAAAACACAGCTCATACTGCAGTGTGTAGGCAGAGTTGGGGTCCCATCAGCTGAACCTGCACCGGTCAAATGAGCAGCGACTCCCCAGGAACTCACCGAAAGTTCTTTTGATTTGACATGCAGCGGATGGAGCCCGCAAAGGACTTTATCAATAACAGACATGTAGTACCTGCCAACAGCAAATACCCTGGCGCCCATATTGATTTGGAGCTGGAAATGTATCGCCCTTGACGAGAAAGCACGGGCTGCTGGAGAACGGTCAAGAGCCATTAATCACACACACACACACACACACACACACTGTCCTGTCCCTATGCATGCTGACTCACATTACCAGCAGGTGTGTGTGCAGCTTCCCTCTCTTACACGCGCTCTCTGTTGAAACAGCAGCACATGGTTTAACATCTTGCCTTCCTTTACCGCTGCATCGAGCCCTTGCTAATTTTAGTGCCGCTTTTTCATGGGTTTGTGCGGACGTGTTGCTCGTGAAAGGTACCAGCCTGGTGCGCTGACTCTGCTTCACCCCGGCACCAGCAGACGGCCTGTAGCACCCCACTCTCCTGCCTACATGGCTCGGCGCTGATCGCCTGCACTAGTGCTGTCTCCATGGCCCATTGTCCTTGGCATCGCTTCGCAGCTTCTCCCCTCATGCCTGGCAAAAGCGGGGGGGGGGGGAGGGGAGGAGGCGTCTTAGTGCCAAATGTGAACGCTGTGCTGTGACTGATCTAGCATCTCAGCCGACATGGCAATAGAGGGCTAATGTAGTGTATAGGAAGTGGGTGGTATCCTTTTAAATAGTTTGGGAGCTTCCTAGTGGGTCTCCCCACCTTCCATTGCAGACACCCCCAGACCCTAACGAAGCAGCGGTGTCGCTCGGCCACCGTATGCGGCTTTGTGCAGGGCTGGTAAAACTGGAACCCAACTGTGTCCATGTGGCGCCTTCATAGGAATGCTGCGCAAAGCCGCAAGAGCTTGATAGCGCCACCTAGTGGCCAGGTTGAAGAGAGGGCGGTTAGAGAAGAGGCCAGAGACAGGAAAATGTGAAATGGTGACATCCGGCAACTGCTCACAGGCGAGGCTGTCGCGCGAGAACGAGCACAACACCCGAGTGCTGCTGGGAACGCTGTAATTACCAGCCACATTCTAGCACTGCCAAGATGGGGACTCTGTTCAGCGCCAGCTCTAGGGTTTTTGCCGCCCCAGGCAGCCAAAAACAAAACAAAACAAAAAAAGCCGCGATCGCGATCTGTGGCAGCAATTCTGCGGGAGGTCCTTCGCTCCGAGCGGGAGTGAGGGACCCTCCGCCAAATACCTGGACATGCCGCCCCTCTCCCGAGTGGCTGCCCCAAGCACCTGCTTGTTAAGCTGGTGCCTGGAGCCGGCCCTGACTCTGTTGTGGGACATGCTGGGCAAACACGTAGCGAGAGCCAGGCCGGACAAAGGGGAAAGCGAAGCACTGAGCCAGAAGGGCCTTGCCCAAGGTCACCCAGCATGGAACCCAGGTGTCCTGACACCCAATCCAGTGCCCTAGCGACTGGTTCTCAACGAACATGTAACTCTTGAGCATTAGGCACGCTTAGTCTCCTCCTCTGCCATCTCCTCCAGCCAGCCCTGCCGCTGATCCCTCAGCTTGCTACGCTCAAGGCCCCGCTGCTTTCCGCTGGCTCCACCTTGAACTAAGATGCTTGGCACGGAACGGAGTAACACAAAGCATGGCCCATACCATCGAGCAGTATAATGCTAGACCAGGCCTCTGGCACGTCTTGGCCAGCTGGGGTAGTGCACATTTTGGTTCACTGCAAAGGGGTTGGGTAGGGCAAGTGTTACGCCTCCCTCCACTGCATAAGCAATAGCCAAGCTCTCCCCGTCCCAGCTCCTCAGCCAATCTGGCTCTCCGCCCCCCCTTTCAGCCCCCCCCCCCCCCCTTCCCCCCCCCCCCCCCCCCCAACATGGTTCTTTGTCCCAGTCTCTTTGCCAAGCAAGTCCCAGTCACCTTTGAGCTCAGACTGACTGATCTAGTGGCCAGCCCTCTGACCTTAAAAAAATCTATGACTCCTTGGCCTCCCAATTCCCACCCGCCAGTCTCCTTGCCCAGCCACGTCCAATCTCCCCCGCCCCCCGCAAACGCCCAGTCTCCCCCTGCAGCCCACCCCAGGCTCCTTGTTCCAATCAAATTCCGCCCCGTCGCCCCCGTCTGGCTCTGCGTGCAAATCAGGCAGCTTTCTCCTGCACACGCTGGGCGTCAGCAGAGGGAACCACCGCGTGTACATCAAAGACACGGTCCCTGCTCTCAGTTTTGGTGGCCAACCTCAGCTTGGCCCACAGCCACTCAGCGCTGCAAAGGCCGAGAAAGTCCTGCTCAGCCCCGGGACAGAATCTTCTGTGTTTCGCTGCAAAGCGCTGTTAAGTTGCAACGAAGTAGTCCTTACGCCACAGCACGGGGGCACTAGAGCTTTTCAAAGGATTTTTTTTTTAACAGGGGCAAAACAATGTGTTTTTCACTTGCCTCCATCATGGAAACAGCTGGACCATTTGGCCTGAACTTTTGCAAAACAATTCAGCCTGAGGCAGACGCCCGGCCAGCATGGCAACATTTCCGCCCAAAATTTGGCAACGTTATAAGTAACTGAAAATACGGTGTTGTAACAGGACCTATCAGGGAACCTTGCTAATAAGCAGCAGCTGCCCTATAATACAAACTGCTGAGACAAGGGGTAATTCTCTATAATCAGACACTTACTGTACGCACTCTGTGCTAGAAGTAGGGTGCAGCTAACTGAATGTGTACGTGCCGGGATGTATTTTGTGCTTGGTTCATGACCACTGTTGTGTTGCAGCTGAATGCACTTTGCCCGTCTAATGCAGCAGAGATGCGCCAACCGCATGCTACTGAAGGCATTACTATGCTCCTTGACGCTGGCTTGCTCACTGCAGGGGCCTGGCCACTGACCACAGTGGTGAGATGGACCAGACAGTAACTGCCGAGTCTAGCCAAAAATACACCCATGAGCTCAGCTGGTGGCCTTAGAAATGAACGAAAGAACGAAACTAGCGTAATATGATGCTGGGTCCTTGTGTAGCAGCTTTCAGTCCAGGCTTCCAATGTCATTAATATTATCGGTTCTACTGCAACTTACACCCGAAGAGCTCCAAGCATGTAAAGAAACAACCAACCCCCTGAGTGAATGATGACGTGGAACACCCCTGGAAGGTTGGTAAATAGCCCTGTTTTACAGCCGGGCACCTGAAGAGGGGAAGTGACTTGCTCTGGGTTAAAGAGGACTCCCTAGTTCTAGCTACTCTCTTCCAGCACGCAGCATCGAACCCAGAAGTCTCGAATCCCAGTCGTCTAGTCTAGACTAGACCATCGTGCAGGGGTGGCCAACCTCTGGCTCCGGAGCCACATGCGGCTCTTCAGAAGTTAATATGCGGCTCCTTGTCTAGGCACCGACTCCGGGGCTGGGGCTACAGGCGCCAACTTTCCAGTGTGCCGGGGGGTGCTCACTGCTCACCCCCTGGCTCTGCCCCCACTCCAGCCCTTCCCTCCCCCTCCCCTGCCATGTCCTCGCTCCTCCCCCCCCAGAGCCTCCTGCACGCCACGAAACCGCTGATCGGTGGGCAGGAGGTGCTGGCAGCAGGGAGGGGGACTGATGGGGGGCTGCTGACGTATTACTGGGGCTCTTTGGCAATGTACATTGGTAAATTCTGGCTCCTTCTCCGGCTCAGGTTGGCCACCCCTGGCCCAGAGCATCAATACTAGACTTTCACACGTCTTACATGACTGCGCCGCTCCATTTAGCTGGGTGGGATTATTTCAGTTTTTGTTTCACGGTAATTAAAACAGTGGCCATGTTAGTTACTTTAATTCTTAGCAGTTTAGCTACCTGGATTTTCAGAGGGGTTTGCTTTTTTTTTTACATTTTTTAATCCGCTATCATTTCTGTTACTGCTCCGCGGCTCATTTTAATACGTTTAAACATGTAGTGTAGCCAGTTCATTCTGCTGGCGAGGTGGCCCGCTCGGCTTCACGGAGGTGCCAGCAATAAGCATGGACCCGGTGCTGAGCCAGAACGACCGCTCTTGCACCAGTTGCGTGAAGGGCACAGTGGAAAAGCCGGCAGTGGGACTAGATTTTTTGGTTTAATAACTCAGCACATACTAACCAGGAAATCTTGTGCACCGTATCCCGCAAAGCCTGAGGAATGATCACTGTGTCCGAGTGGTACAGTAACGCCTGTATTGCACCGTGTTATTCTATCGAGCAGCTCTTGGGTTCCCTGCTCCCTTAGGGAGACAATTAAGGCACCAGTCTTTAGGCAAAGGTAACTATGGTAGCCAAACATTAGCTGTTACTATCAGCAGCTGTCAGTAGAAAAAAGCCTGGTCAAGAACTAATGAGCCAGCAGCATCAGCATCCAAAGCCTTTTCCGCAGACCCCGTTATCCCGCACAGAGGGCATTGGCGTGATCAGCACGGGCGCCAGGGACACAGGCTTGCTCGCGCTCAGCTTAGCTCCGTACCAAACCGTTAACCAGCCAAATCCTCTGGGGTGGGGTGGGGTGGGGAAAAGACGGTCTCATTATCCCGCTCGGCGCTGTGGCTGAGGCAGCTGGCCTGGTTGCACATTAATAGATTACACTGAGGATTTGAGATTGTTAACAGGGACGAGAGCTTTAGCTGGATCCATTCTGGTAAAAGGCCACTGAGTCTCGTCGAGCCAGCGGAGGACGCATCCTTTAGGAGGGACCTGCACTTTTCCCCCTCCCGGTTACACATTTTCTTACAAGGTAGGTGGCCGATTTGATGTGTTTATTTGAAAAGCGGCACTACAAAGGCTTTGGCAAGGGAGGGGAGATGGGGGAGGAATTATTTTCCCCCCACTCCCTCCGGGGGAAGCTGGGTGAGAGATTAAATCAAAGCTGCCTTGTATGCCTTGCTATTGATTTGCCTGCATCTCTTTGTAACAACAGCAGAGCCACACATCGCCTGCTCGCTGGCACCGGAGGGGAGCTTGTGGCTGCGGCTGGTTGGAAAAGTCTAGGGAGCTGGGAATCGCCCCGCACAAGCGGCCCTTTGCAGCTGCTGTCTGGGGCTAGCGTCTCAGTCTCGGTCACGCTACGTTGCCATTTTTTTTTTAAAAAGCAGGGGCCTTCGCACCGTTCAGCCGGGGAAGCTCTGTTGGGGGATGGGACGGGATGGGGGGTGTTTAAAGTTAGCCATGTGCGGCCTCTCGGTGCTGCTCTGTTGGGATCCCTGCGGCGGGTGGATGTTTTCGAGGGGACCGTTGGCGTTTGCTGTCACGGTAGATGAACGTGCTCGGTGTACGCCCGAAAGCTTGTCTTGCTCGCCCACAGAAGTTGGGCCGATAAAAGCGGTTACCTCACCCACCGTGTCTCGCTCATCAGCGGGGAAGTCAGTCTCAGGGCCAAAACAGCCGCCGCCTCTTGTAAGCGAGACGCTGAGGCGAAGCTCATCGCAGCGCTCGCCTGCTGGCTGGACGGGGCGAGCGTGTGTGGCGTTGAGGGGTCAGGGTCAGCTGGCGGCTAGACGTGGGGAGAAAGTGAGTGAGTGTGTGTGTGCGTGTCGGGGTGAGCGCACACCTCATGTTGCTGCATCCATGCAGCCCAGCTAAGACTGACGACCCCCCCCACAAAGGCCGTGGCTGCCCCCCTAGAGAATGCAGGGGGTGGGCTGAACAGTGTGACAAGGGAGGTGGCCTCTGCGCCGGGTTGCTTCAGGTCAAGTGTCACATACGAGCGGCTGGGTTTCGAAACAGCCCAGAGGCAGATGGACAAATACGACTGAGCACCGGGGCTGCCTCGGGTTAGGGGAGGAGCGGGATGGAGCTGATGGTCTGACCACCTACAAAACCCCGCTCTGCTGAAGTCCCTCCTGCCCGCTACCCCCTCGCAGGCCGACAGCTCGCTCTCCTTTCAGGTGCCTGCATCCCAACGCTCTCTGGCGTACTGACTCTTAGCCTGGGGAGGGTGGGCGGGGGGGGGGGGTGATCTCTGCGACCCCCTGAATGGATTAGTGGAACTGGTGTCGGGGGCTTTGCTGCCCAAGCGCCCTCCTGCTCCAGCAGCACGAATGGTTTCTTGCAGTGCTGCCAGGAGCTGCATTACACGCACTGCTGGAGGCTGCCCAGAGGGACAAACCAGGACGAGGGTAGATCGAACTGGCTGGGTACCACCCTGCCCCCGCCATTGCCCAATGCAGCTCGGTTTGACAGCACAGTGGAGCAGGGACCCACTGGGGACAGCCAGCCATTGGGGCTGAGGTGTTAGCCAGAGGGGCCTTGCCCCAAAGAAAAGTTAGCATCTTAGGTCAGGTGGTTGGGTCTCCTGGCCCCTTCCTCAGACGTGACACAGCTTTGCATATCATTGACTCATTGTGGCATTTGGCGCCAGGACTTCCAGGGTCTCAACTGGACTCTTTGCTGTGTAATCTTAGGCCATGTCAATGCTCCGTGCCTCGGTTTCCCCCGCTGTGAAATAGGGACGATAATATTTCCTTCCTCCTCTTTGCAAAGAGCTAGAGGTGCCCGCTGCAGCATGAGTGCAGAGACGGACATTGCAGCGTACATTTCCTTTGGCTTTTGGCCCTGTTTCTTCCTTTCCCCTGTGTCTATTTTCTGTGATTCTTTCCCTTCCCCTCTCTCCTTTAAATTCTCTTCCTCGCCGCAGTCCATCCCTTCCCATGCTCCTCTCAGCCTCTCCAGTCTATCACTGCCCACCGTTAAGCACCTGTGTTAGCTGGCAAGGGGACGTAGTTGTTGGAAACCTGACCAGCGCTGGATGTTCAGGTGGCAGGGATCGCCCTCAGACAGATCACGACGCTGCTCATTGGGGGACAAGCCTGCCAGGCCCAGCCACGCCTATGAACCCAACTGCAACAGCCTGCAGGGAACCCTCGGTGCATATCGACCCCAAACCAAACCCCGACCCCGACTCCGAGCTCTCTTACAGCCGTGTAAAACAGGAGTAACTCATCGTCTTCATGGGTGTTGGCCTGATCGCCGCCCTTCTCCCCCGCGGTTGTGCAAGGGTCAATGACTTCTTAGTGAAGGCAAAATTGTCTTTTGGTCTCTTTACTCAGGGACTGTGTCCTGCCTGCTCCCCCTTCTGACAACCTTTCAGCAGAGCTAATGTATTCCCCGGCCATCAAACACGCTGCGTTTATAGTGTCCAAGCAGTTACGTGCCACGCTCCACCTAAGGGCATCAGAGAATCTAAATCGCAATCAAAGCTGGTTCGCCCGGTTACTTATTTGAATGCTAATGCTTCTGGCAGCGTATGCAAAGCACAAAACCTGCTAGCCCACACTATAAAATGAGAAGCTGTTTACGCCACTGCTTAGCTCTGACTTTGGCGGACTAGGACTCGTGCAAAGGTAGGTGTGGGGCTGCTATTGTGATGCGGAGACAAATGCAATAGGCAGCGGGACAGACACTCTTTACAGCAGGGGTAGGCAACCTATGGCACGGGTGCCGAAGGCGGCACGCGAGCTGATTTTCAGTGGCACTCTCACTGCCCGGGTCCTGGCCACCGGTCCGGGGGGCTCTGCATTTTAATTTAATTTTAAATGAAGCTTCTTAAACATTTTAAAAACCTTATTTACTTTACATACACCAATAGTTTAGTTATATATTATAGACTTATAGAAAGAGACCTTCCAAAAATGTTAAAATGTATTACTGGCACGCGAAACCTTAAATTAGAATGAATAAATGAAGACTCGGCACACCACTTCTGAAAGGTTGCCAACCCCTGCTTTACAGTAAGGGCTGGATTGTGAGAAGGGCAGCGTCTTCCCAGGCCGGTGCACTTTGTACCTGCAACGTTGTATTTAGAATTGAATGGCAGGAGCAGCTCTGGTTGTTTGCACCTCTACCCACTGCAGGGAGAAGGGCAAATATTCCATTTGGTGCCTGCGCGTTCATTGCTGCAGGCACAGATTGCACCTGTGAACAGGGAGGCTGGGCCTCAGTCCCCTGAAATTGTACCTGTACAAGTATCCCGGAGTCTGGATTCCCCAGCAGCTCCTGGAACCTTTAATTTCGAGGTGGAAAGAGGAAATGGGAACTGGACTTGGAAGGAGCTGGTGGGGGGAGCGTGAACAAGATGACTCAGGAAATTGGTATTTGTAAAGGCGCTTTTTACCTTTAGTTCACCGGCTAGGACTCAGGCTTGGCTGGCATTAGACAAAGTTGTTCTCCTCTGGTGGCTGGAAATGTACCGAGAGGCAAGGTTTGAGAGAAGGTATTAGAGTTTGATTTTTAGGCTATTTACTTTGTATATTTTGACATGTGATGTTGAGCATTTGTGTTTCAACAGTTAAAGCTTTAATTTTTGGAATCTCAGCATTCACTGTCATTAAACAATTGTCTGCCCCTCCCCAGCCCTTGTCTGACCTTCCTCCCGGAATTTCCCTCAACGGTGAAGATTTCAATAGATAAAAATCTAAAAATAAAAATTGATATTATCCGTCGAAATCATCACAAAACAAGAATCAAATTCTGCCAAGCCCACCTGTGTGCAATGAGTTGGTCTCAGTGCAGTTCCTAGTTGACAGCTCTCCATATTACATCACCAGACCATCACCGTGACAACTGGCACTTCATACCGCCCATGCTGGTAGAGAAATCAAGGGCCGACTGACTTATGCATGTTGAACCCCACTGTGAGACCTAGTGGGGGGAGCCTGCAGGTCAGGCCTGAAGCATGTTGGTAGGACAGGGTGTGAGGGATGTTCGCTCTGCAGCTGCTTGAGGGATAGCAGAGAACCAGGGCCATCAAGCCAGCACCTTTCAATCTGTGCCCAATTTAATATAAATGTTACCAAGGTAGGCTTGTGAGATGGGGTTCAGCGCTGTCACGGTGTCCCATGCACAACAGACAGAGAGAGAACAAGGTTTTTATACACACACACTAAGGGACTCCCTGCTTAGTAAAACGGTACAAACCGGATCATTCCGTTCATTGCACTACCACTGGGCCAGATCCGCAGCGGATGTAAATGACTGCAGCTCTACTAAAGTCAATGTTGCTTGCCTGCTTGACAGCAGCTGAGGGTCTGGCCCAGTGTTTGCAACTGTAGGCCAGATTCGGATATCTTTCCTTGTGCTGAATAGCACCTTACTCCATCAGAAGTCCCACTGACTTCAGGGAGGCTATTTGTAATGTATGACTCAGGCTAAGGGTACCAGAATCTGGCCCCTAAAGTCCTATTAGATCCAGGCAGAATCCCAGAACTATCCCTTGCACGCGCTGCAGGAAAGCAATGCTTTGTCCCCTTTGGGGCTGCAAAAGGGCCTGATGGGCTTGTGACGCAGCAGGAGAACTCTAGAAGGTGAGGCGGACAGCAAACTAACTAACCTGCTACGCAGGGCCGGCTTTAGGCCGATTCCCCCAATTCCCCGGAATCGGCCCCACGCCTTAGGCGCCTTTTTAATTTTTTTTTACTCACCCGGCGGCGGCACTTCAGTGGCGGGGGGTCCGCTCCGGCACTTCGGTGGGGGGGGTCCGCTCCGGGTCTTCCGCGGCACTGAAGGACCCCCCGCCGCCGAAGCCCCAGAGTGGACCCCCCGCTGCCGAATTGCCGCCGAAGCCCCAGAGCGGACCCCCCGCCGCCGAAGCCCTGGACTGCCGCTGGGTATTCGAATCAGACCCCGCAGTTCATAAAGCCGGCCCTGCTGCTACGTTTTATAGCAACAAACTCGATGGGTTCCACCTCCATGTTGGAATCAGGCCCCCGAGAGACAAGGACCCAGCTCCTGAAAGGTATTTAAGAGCCCCACTCCCATTGCAATTAATGGGAGATAGGTGTTCAAATACCTCTGAGGGCCTGGGCCAAAGTGACACAGGAACTCTGTGGCAGAACTAGGAGTAAGCCCCAGGCCTACCCCCTATCCACGGGACTATCCTTCCTCCAGCCTACCTGCCTTGTTAGAGATTAGACAATAGGAAGCTGTGCTCAGCTGTGTTTGCCAACAGCCAGCTGTTAGAATGGCTTATGCTGTCTCCGGTGGTTGGACCTCCTCTGTGTCCACGGGCAGATTAGCCCTATGCCAAGGGAATCTCAAACTTGGCTCGGAGATTGAGCCAGAATTCTTTCCTCTGACCCAGGGCCTCTCCCCAGCTGTCTGAAAGCCCCCCACACAAAATTTGTCTTCCCTCTCGTATCCAGACTTAGCAGGTATCTGCATATGTGGCACCAGCGACTCACCCAAATCAGAACATTGGTGGGTCTCTCCCAGGTGTCCAAAAGGAAACCTTCCCCAGGCTCATTCAGTAAGAATTGTGTTTGGTTTGTTTCCCCTGGAAGTCACTCGTTGCCTCTCTCCTCATTAACTCTTCGCCTTCCCCCATCTGAATCCCAGGCTGCTTATAGTCACATGCCACTTGTAAGTGTTGTCCTAACGTCTGAGACAAGTACACTTGGATCTTCTCTGACCCCGAGACACACAACGCCAGTCAGCACAGGGAAGGCAGGATTCGGAAGGGGCTGTGGTTAGCAAGTACCATGTGTCCGACCCACTTTGGCGCTTAGCCCGCTGTTAGACTACTCCTCAAAGGCAGATATTTACATCAAGGCTAAATCCTTCATTTCCATCGGTCAGGAACAGCTGCCAGCTCTCCCGCCCCATGCCCCATGCAGCACTCAAAAGGATTTGCTAGTCAAACGATAATGCCGTATGATGCACTATGCAAATTGCAGAGGGGAGGGGGAACGACGCAGGGGAGAATTACTTTCAAATGAACACACCAGCGCGACCTAGTTCCTTAGCGGTAGCCTCAGATTGGCAGGGACCCTTGATGCACGGGAGGGACCCCTAGTCTGACGCAATTGCATCACAGAAAGAAGAGCGAAGGGCAACAGCTGTCACACGATGGTGTGACTCTGGGCTAGGAGGCGGCCGTCTCCCACGTTTAGAGGTGGGGCTGGGTGGCAGTGAAGGAGCTGCAAACAATGAGCCCCTGGTAAAGGTCTGGAAGGACATCTAAGGGCTATGGCAGGAGCAGATTTGGTAGGGGGGGGTTCAGTGCCAGGCACCACAATGAAGGGTAGCCAAAGCTCAGCTTCCTGGCATGACCTCGCTGACCATCTGCAACCCCCAGTGGTGACGACAGCCCGAGTCCGTGGCGCACGTGCGGTGAATATGCCGAAGGGGGGATTCTGCATCAGCAGATCCTAAGCCCCAGGGTGTGAGTTCGTTTTGTTTGAACTCTTACGGCAGGGCTACGTGTGGAGCCACCATCACCGGGTAACCGTCATGCCCATTGCACCCAACCAGGGCGCTAAGATTTGGGGGGCGCCGGCGCCCCGGTCGTCATTGGTAATTTGGGGGCGGGACCTTCCGCCGCCTCTGTCGGGGGCGGCATTTCGGGGGCGGGACCTTCCGCCACCCTAGCCGGCGGTGCTCCTGCACCCAACAGGCCCCGGGCAAAGGGGCGGGCTGCACCGAAAGCCTTGACGCGTTCTCGACAAGCCACTTGATCTGTGAACGCCAGGGCAGGGTCTTTTCCAGTGACTAGAGATGCCTGTAGGAAAGCTCATTTCCAAGGGCCGTCCAGCACTGACGTGTTCAGCCATGAAGGGCTACAGCGGGAGGGAACGAGCTACAACAAACGCACCTGAGGAGGAACGGGCTTTGGGAGTGTTAACGAGCGCAAATTGGCCTTTGTTTTTCAGCCCAGGTTGCTTCCCCATTAAGAAGGACGTTCGCTAAGACCCGCCACCATGGATGAATGGGATCTCCCACAGTGGAAGAAGGAAGTAGACAGCCTGAAATACCAACTGGCTTACAAGAGGGAGATGTCTTCTAAAACAATACCTGAGTGAGTCAATGCTTTCCCCGGCCCCTTCTGGCGGCCGTTCAGTAGCCCACAAGGAACGAGGTGGTGGGGCTCAGACCAAGACCTAGTGGCTATACGCCCTCATCTCAAACAGGCCACTGTTTGAGATGAGGCAGTTTGGACCACATGGATATAAATTGGAGTAGCTCCTTTCAGGTCAATGGAGTCAGGCACCAGCTCAGGATCTTGCGCTCTCTGTCAGCAGCCTCGGCAGAAAGGCTAAGGATGAGCTAGACACTGAGACAGGAAAACCCCTCTAGGTGCTCCGCATGGTTGGGAGGAGTGAGGTGCATTGGCAGGCCCTGTGGGAAGTGGGCCCTGCTGCTGGCCCTGAATAGGACGGCAGATTCTAGGGTCTCGACTCCAGCGCCCTTTGCCAGAAATAAATCGGCATCCAGAATACTTGGGCCCAGATCCTCCAAAGTACTTAGGACCTTTGAAATCAATTGCAGTTAAGCACCTAATTACCTCAGAGAATCTAAGCGTAAATTCCTAACCTTAGCTACACAACTGTCTCTTCCCCACAAGCAGCACCACCGATACCGAGGGAGGATCGCAGAGCCAAAAGCATTCAGCGTGGCCAGTTTTCGCCTGCACCCATTATCGTCATGGGATCTGAGCACTGATACATACAGAGAAGTGGGCTGTGTCCAATCTTCCAGGAAGCCCAAGCACTGGGGTTCCAGGCCAGCAGGAAAGATTTGCCCAGGATAAGGGAAACGCTAGGTTAACATGTGTCCGCACCTAACTTTAATTTAGCTCTGTTTTAGCCATGATTGGGTTGGATCAGCTGTTTCTCAGTTCTTTCCCCCTGGATTAGAAAGCAAAGGACCCTTCCCCTTTGGTGATCTGCTCATGAGGTGGTGGCAGCTTGCAGGGTTCCTGCTTTAGTCCATATTTAATGGTGGCCATGCACCCCTCACCGCCCGGCGGGCCTGAAGATAGCGCTCCCTGCAGGGCCAGGCTGGAGCTGCAGCTAGAAACATCACTTCCCCTCTCCGCACCCACAGCCTGGATAAACGTGTGTGTAAAGGCAGGCGTCTGCTGGTGCAAGGGGGGTGGGGTGAGGGAGCTGCCCCTGAACTTGCCTCTACCTTTGAAAATCTGCACCTTCAGGTGCAAACCGATTGCATTGGGGGACAACTCCTTAGCGCACACGGCAAGACCTAGTCCAGTCTAGGCACCTCTCATGGCTTCTGGAAAAATTCATATGACTTAATGACTTCGTTAAGTTCCAAATCTTTGCAGTGGTGTTGTGCAAATTCTCTTGAGAAAGGAGCCGTGCACTGTTCATTTAAGCCCTGGGAGCTCTAAGAATCCAACCCAAGACCTATCTAGATAGCAGAAGTACCATGCCAACTGCTCCCAGACTGATGTTCCCATAGCATCAGATGCAGCCGCCTTTGCATCATCCTCTGCCCCACAGAAAGCTCCCACCCCTTCGGGCTTTGCGATTGCTCCCCACAGAGGGGTGCTGAGAAATCTCTCATCTGTAACATCATCAGCTCCAAGTCCTCAAACAGGGAGCCTGCCCAGAAAATGAGAAAAATAACGAACGCTGGGCTCTTTTTATTTGCCCTCGGGTTTCTGAGCTGCTATGGGGGTTGTGTGTTCTTTGAAAGCTGTGATTCGCACATAATCACCTGACTCTGGGAGGGGGGGCTTTAAAAACAAAATACCAAATATCGAGAGAGCCGGCAACACTGCAACCTCTAGCTGAAGCGTAGAGGGGTCGAGGGCTAAATTGTTAGCAGAGATTTGAAAGTCCAGACAATCATGACCGTGCCTGGTTTCTCACTTCCTGTGTGCTTCTGAGGTCACAATCCTTCCAGTTCTCCAGTCACCAAGCCATCTCACTGTCCTTCAACTCCCTCCTTAAAACAACAGATGCTACAGCGGTTAGGCAACTGGGGTTTTGCGATCACTGCCCATCACGTTGACCAATATTGTCTCATGGTTTCCTCGTACTCCCCCGTCTGTCTGCAGCCATCTGTTTTCTCGTCTTAGACTAAGTTCTCTGGGGCAGGGACCGTCTTTTATGTTGTGTTTGTACAGCGCCTAGCACATGGTCCTTGACTGGCGCTCCTCAGCACTAGCCCAATACACATTATTAACAATCAATTTAAGAATATAGTGAAACCTACCCTAGAAACTCATCTGCAAAAGAAAAAAGCCAAGCCTGGTCTTTGCGGGATGAATAAATTTGTCGTAGAAACTTTGGGGCCCCTTTAAAGTGCTTGTTTATGAGAATGGCTATTGCACGTGGAGCCCAGAGTGGTGTTTCCACACGAATACAGAGATGGTGAGTGAAGTACTAATGTCAAACACCCGCTCACCTCCGAACGCGAGTTGGCTGGTGTAGTCCCCAGATCCCCACCCCATAAGCGGCTGCAACAGCACGTGACTGTCTGTCTCAGGCCTGGAATAACAGCAGGGGCTGGAAGTTAGAACAGAGGTGCTTTGCTGGATGTTTGCGCGGGGGCAGGTCTGGAACAAAAGGGGGAGATGCACTGGCAGAGAGGCACCAGCGGGTTCATGGACGGTGCCTGCTCACCGTGCCCTGCTCAAATCGCTACCGCCGGCACTTGACCACCGCCATGTTTAACGGCAAAGGGCTGCAATCCAAACTCGCACACCGGGCCCCGTTCTGACTGCAGGGCTTGTCTGCGACATTCCGTGCCGGGGGTGCCGGCCAGGGGATAATCACTGCCGAATGGCTGCCTGCAGAGACAATGCTCACAAGTTTAACAACAGCTGCTTTCAAACGCGAGCGACAAAGCCGTGGCGAAAGCTGAAGCGGGCCCAGCCCCGTGCGCTGAATACTTTTCCTCCCCAGGCTGTGGAGGGAGAAATACAGATGCCAGAAATACTCTGATTAGTAGTTTGATTGGTCTCTGAAACCTTCCAGCTGGGCTCCAGAATGCAGCATTCCAGACCGTCATGAATATCGGGTGAAACTGACCGTTCTGGTATCAATCGCATTCTGGGGGGAGGATGGCAAATCTAGCAGAGGCCAGTGGTTTCCTGCAGGATAAAAGAAATAAGAGAGATGCTCATTAAAATGCATTGCGTTGTTAAAAGCTCCTCCACAGCTTGGTGATAAAGACATTCAGCCCCGATCTGTGCTGTACGCTTAAACCTTTGTGTTTCACACTCTGGGCAGTGACCTTCCAAGCTTTAGAATACACCTGCTCGTATTAAAAAAAAAATTAACCTCCTGAGTGGGTAACCGATTGCCTGTGTGAATGGACACAGTGCAAAGCCAAGGAGTTTTAAAACAGAGGTTCTCAAGCTGTGGTCTGCAGAAGGCCAACAGGTCACATGATGTTGCCTCCTCATTTTCAGCTGCTAATTCACATTAGCAGAAATTCGGAGGACCTTAAATGCTTCACTGCTGTTACTTTCCCATATAATCAGTGTAGCCTGGAGGTGTTAGGTGATCGAGAATGAGAGGGGAACATAGGTCCATGCAATCACTAAAGGGAATGAGGCGTCCGAGAGACAATCGCGTTATTAAAATGTGACCCACGCTGTGATGTAGTTGAGGACCCCCATCTGGAAACAAAGTAGCTGAAAAATTAGCTGCTCATTTGTCTTCTCCAATTACCCGTGACTGGGGTCTCCTGGTCACCGTAGGACCAACACCACACTTAAGATGGCTCCCCAAACCAGTCTGCTCCAGGTGGCAACTTTTAAAGAGACAAAGGATGAAGTCAGCAGCTGAGAGGAGGGAGCTGATTTTTAAAAATATTCAGATTTTTTTATAGGTCAGACATCAGGTAGCATTGTTATTTGCATGGCAAGTTATGTTGGTGCTGCAGCAAGGTTAAAGCTGCAAAGCTCTCTAGGATCTTTTGGGATGCAAAGCTCTTTCTACATGCCGCCCGTTCAGGATGAGATGTGATCTCGGATACCTAGGGACATTATTTGCCTAACACTGTAAAACTCATAACAGAGTTTTTATGCCTGTAGCATCTGCAGTTATGCCAGTTTCCCCATCATGAAGGCACCAGATCAGCACAGGGTGTGTGCGCATCACGCATGTGCCTGATCCCTGCGGGGGGGGGGGGAAGCCACAGGATCTCAGGTCCACACACACACCAGATACGCTGCTGCTTCTGTCAATAAAGGGGTGGAAGCCACCCACCTTCCCTCCCTGTGATCCCTCATGGATCTGGCTCTGGGAACAGCTCACATGCCCAGGGTCTGAAGCTCACGCAGTGACCTGCCATCCCACATGTCTCTGTGCTCTGCCTCCGACCGTCTACAGCCTTTGGGTAAGAGGGGGGGAATAAGGAGGGGGAGGGGGAGTAGTCAGCAAGACACGTGAAAGGGAAAATACACCGAAAAGTGAGAGAAGAGAAGTGAGAAGACTGGAGAGAAGAAAGGAGAGCGAGTGGAAGTGTAGCTGAACTCGGTGCCAGGAGGCCTGGGGGCAGCTCACCCACTCAGCCATCCCAAAGGCGGCCTGCTGAGACTAGGTGCGAGGGACGGACAAAATGCAAGAGCCAAATAAATGCAAGAGCCACTGCTCCTCTGCTAAGTGTCCTGCTCCCCACACCACAGACCAGCCCATCGGGCTTCGTCACCACTCTGTGCTCTGCAGCCGATGTAGCTTACTCCGACGGCAGCAACCCCACAGCATTGGGAAACTCAGAGTCTGGGCGTTGAGGGTTTGGCGTTGGAGAAGGTGGGACTGCTGGGTTCTCTTCACAGTCGCACTCCTGACTCCGTGTAGCCGTGGGCAACTGCTTGGCCCCCTTGTCTTTTGAGGATACTATTATTTTACCTACCTGACGGGACGGGACGGCTGGGCGATGCCATGGAAACGCTATGTATCATTACTGCGTAACAATGAAAAGAAACGTTCTGGCTCCACTTCAGCCAGAATAAGACAATGAGAAATGCACAGAGCCGTTTAACCGCCCCGCCTCTCCCCTCTTCTCTGTAGGTTGATGAAGTGGATAGAAGACAGCATTCCAGAAGACCCATTTCTGAATCCAGAGCTGATGAAAAGCAACCCTTGGGTGGAAAAAGGAAAATGTACCATACTCTAATGCCCCTAAATCCACTTCACTCCCAAGCGGCCGTGGCTGACAAAATGGCTTCCTCCTGAGATATTCAATTTTGCATTAACTCTGAATGTACATTTTTTTTATTAGTTTCCTAATATGACTAACTGTACAAACACTATCCTCATCTTGTCTTATTATTTTTATTAGTAGAAGCGATTCTTTTTTATACTGAAAAAGCACATGCCATAAAAGAGTAAATTGGTAAGAGAAGCAATGTATTGGAGACTAGCTGATTAGCAGCATCAGAATGGGGACTTGAAAAGCAATGTCAAACAACGGGCAAAAGATTTCTCTTGATTAATCCTGTAGTTTTCAATTAAGCTTGCGCTTAACTATGCTTCTGTGAACCTTACAAAGCCTTTTTGAACTTGTAAAAGAAAAAAACACTTTTATAAAAAAATTTTCAATACTTTTTTGTATATTGTAGAATATACAATTTTGCAGCAAAGTCAGCGAAATATGAGAACTAAGGGTTTATAAATGAAATAAACAAAGCAATACTTCACAAATTTAAAAAAAAATTTATTTTGCTTATTTATTTATTTATTTTACAAACAGCTGAATAGAAAATAAAAGCAGGAAAGTTCTCATGAACCATACATGTTCTTTAGAAGGCTAAGAGTCAATTTTTTCTTTCTGTTCTGTATGTATTGTTTCTTCAGTTTTATTTCTTTAAATTATCACTAGAGCAAATCCTTAATGTAAATATTCCGCCTGACGGCATTCGAAACCCCTTCATTAAATCGGAACCAAACATCGCTCTTTCCAACGGCCTTTCCGATTTGTTTTTCAACAGAGTCGTGCTCGGACGTTTGATTAGCTGATGGTAACCAGAGAAGGTTGGTGGGTGGGGAGAGAAGATACGATAATACAATTAAATCAAGGGACTTAAAATGGGAAAGTCTTAAAGTTTAGGCAACAGACTGTCAAGGAAGTACCAATAAGACACTGAAAAGGACGGCACCTGCAAACATCACTGCTGGGCATAGTTCTTACTACGAGTGGTTCCATAGTCAATTCAGTACGCCACATTAAGTGCATTTAGAACTAGGTTCTTACATTCAAAAGCCCCTGATCCTACACACACTTAAGCATCTTGCGTAACTTTGCTAAGGTCAGGTCTACATTTCAAAATTAGATCGACCTGGCTCCGTCGCTCGGGGGTGTGAAAAATGTCATGCCCTGACCACAACAGTTCGGTCGACCTAACCCCTGGCACAGACGCACCTAGGTGAATGGAAGAGCTGTTCCATCAACCTAGCTCGTGTCTCTCTGACAGATGGATGAACTACAGCGGCAGGAAAAGTCCCTTTATCAGTGTAGGAAGTGTCTACACTATGGCGCTACAGCACCACAGCTGTAGCATAGACATGCCCTAAGTAAAATTATTGCTTAAAACATTTGCAGGAGCAGAACCGCAGCCATCTTTATTACCTATTAACTGGGCCTTTTGGTGCTTCCATAATGAAATATCCTACCATAGCTGCTCCATGTAGGGGACTGGACTGGCTTTACGGCCCAAGTTTTTTTCCAATCCTCCCTTATACATAAATATTGTCAGACAGTTGCAAAACACACCATGGAAATTGCTCCCCAGCTCCATCCACCCTTTCGATGAACCACAGTCAGTTTGATTTCAGCATTATGGAACCACAGAAGATATTGCAAAGCTTTCTACTACAACATATGTTCTCAGTTTCCTTCCATCTCTCCTGACCAATATCATGCCTTTTCTGCACATACCTGCTGATGGAGACACCTGTTTCTTAACAAGCTGGCGCCCAAAGAAGTCCATTTCTGGCTGCGAAAAGAAATCAAAATGGTTTTAGTATACTCCTCCTCAGCAGATCTCTGGGTACATATTGGTTATAGTGGGTATCTAAAGAGAATAGTGCCAGCCCAGCACAGTTCAGCATCAGATGGGATTTTTATCTAGTTACAAACCCAAAACGTGACTTCATTAAGAAAAAAAAAAATTACACAATTTATCAGTACAAATGTTTCCTTTCGTTATAGAAGCACAGAAATGTAGGGCTGGAAGGGACCTGGGGACCTTGCACTGAGGTAGGATTAAGTATACTTAGATCACTCGATATTTCAGTCCCCTTTCTTTAGTCATTCAAATAGCCTGCACAGGTCCGGAAACCCAAGCAACAAACCTTAGCGTGCATGGGAGCTAGAATGCAAATGATTAGAAACAGAGCGTGAAAGTGACTGGTCTGATTTCACTGTGAAATGCAGACACGGGGAGAAGGGGGGGAGGGGGGAAAGAGAGCAGAAATGGTGACAAATTAAAGTTGTCTTTTTTACTCCCTAGCTCCTAGAATCTAGTAGTTGACAACAGGTCTCCCTGTGCTTAGTGTGAATTAGCCAGGTCCTCCCGTAACAGCCTGCAAGGTCAGCAGACTAAAAAGGAAAATGATTCCACAAACCAAGATGGTTCTGAATGTATTTATTTGTTATTTTTAAAACGTGGTCTTTGGTTCTTGGTTTTATTTCACATCCTCAAAGCCACAGAGCTTATCTTTCCTATGGCTTATACCCTCTATCTGCCATTAAATTGATTTCCCCCTGGATGAGATTACTGGCGTATAATGATCTACTGGATTAGAAATAACTCCAAGCATTTCTCCGGTTGGTAACAGCCACACATTCTGGGCATTGCTGCTGCATTGGAAGCTTTGCACTCCCTGTTACGTATCCAATGGCACTGCAGGAGGGGAACTGGATGGCTCAGGAGATTGGTAGATGGATATAGAGCCTCTCCCGAATAGGTTGTTGATTCAAACCCAACCTGGTTCAAGACAACCAGGTGGAAGCCCCAGTGGCTGTTTGATGGCTTGGGTGAAATGAGTTGGGGCAGAGGTCACAGCTCAGTGCCCAGCAGACAGAGGTTCACATTACGCTGACTGATGCTAAGTGGCTGTCTTATTGGAAGCCTCAGCAGCACAGTGTCCACACCCCCAGACACCCCAATGGAAGAACAGGGGATCTGAACCCCAAAGAATAAGCAAGTGAATCAACTGGTTGTATACAAGGTTATTGTGTATAAATATATGTCAGGCAATGTCTTTGATGGAAGCTTGCAATGTTCTGAACTTGGTGGTCATTAGGAGATCTGTATCCAGGTTAGAGTTCTGCACGTATGAGTGTATCTTTGTGTAGAAAGGTGTAATTGTAGCTGTGGTGCAACTACAGCATCGCCTCAACAGGGAGCGAAGCCAACAGGCAAGGAGGGACACCTCCCAGACTAGCTGTTTACACAAAACTAACTCCAGGCACCGAGCATTGTACAACCCAGGGAAAGACAATGGTGGACCATGAAAGTTAATGGAAGGGCATTAAAACTCCAAGAAAACCAAGGAAGGAGGGCGTTTCCCCCTCTGGGTAATCAGGTATTACCATAATCTGAGAGAGAGAAAGAAAAGAAAGAAAACAGCAACCCCTGTTAAAAGGGAAGAGGGGCTAAAGTGAAGGGGAGCCAGAAACAGAGGGCCAGCATTGAAGTAGGGTGCTGCCTGTGACACAAGGGATCCCCGCTAGGCCGAGGACCTGCTGGGAAGCCGTCCAGCAGCAATAGGTAACTTGTGTGAGAAAAGGGAGTTTAGCAGACACAGGAGTGTAAAGCCTGAGGTTGCGTCTTTATGCTGATTTTCTGCGTAACCTGCGTGTGTTGCTTTTCCTCAGTAGTTCATCTCTGAACCGACGATTTTCCCGTCAAATAAACTTGCTGTTTATTTTTACCCCCAGCAGGTCTCTGGTGTGCAAACTGTGTGGACTATGTCCTAGTGCTGCTAATTCTTATGATTTGTCATGAGTCTCATGATAATTATTGGTTTCCTTAAAGCCTCTGCTCCTGGAGTCAAGTGGATATATGATGATTTCAGCCTTCGGTCTTAAAGAAAAAGTACGTTTCTAGCCCTCGTGGAGGTGGAGAAAGCTTCAAAATGTGACCCCAGTGCACCCTCAAGGCTCAAAGCAGAAGGCAAATAAAAAGAACATCAAATCTATGATTTTTACACAATCTCATGATTTTAAAGCCAATCTCGTGATTTTTTTGGTGAGCCTGACTCATGGGGTTTGAACATTTGGGATTGGCAATCCTGGCGTTCCAAAGTGAACTAACTGGTGGCAGGTTTCACCCCTTCGGGGGTGATGGCCCACAGGGGAGCAGTCCAAGCGTCTGGGAGTTCAGAACTTAGGAAGACAGATCTGGGGAGACTTGGGCCTGGAATCGGCTGCTGAGTCATGTTGCGAGGGGTCACTAGGCTGGTGGAAGGCAGGGTGAAACCTTACGCCTGTCGGCTGGCTGCTGGTGCCGGAGCCTAGCAGCACGGCATGAAGGCACCCGAAGTTATAAGACAGGCAGAGAGAACCCCTGACGGCTCTGGGTGAGCCCCACAATGTCACACGGGGGTTCGCGTTGCAGAGCCTGACGCCGACGGGGCCCCCTTCTTGGGAGCCTCGGCACCAGATACTGTGCTGATCTGAGCGGGAGGCTGAGCTACTCTGCACTTCAGGGCAAGCCTCCCAAGGTCACCCACCCAGCCTCCCAAAGCCTCCAACCATCTGTTTCGTAAGTCCCACACCCCTCAAACCAGCGGCAGGGTTTCCCACGTTTAGCCTTGCCCGGAAAGATTAAGGCCCAAATGGGCAGAACTCCCTAGCATTCGATGGAGCCTCAGTGATTTACACCAGGTGAGGATCTGACCCTGAGGACTTTGACGCAGGCTCATAAACATTGCTAATGGTGCAGCGTGTGCCTGGCATGTAGGTAATTCTGCCATCAATATTTAATTATACTGCTCTACGCACTATAAAAATCATTGATGCATTTAAGGGAAGCATGGTATTGAATCCCTTTGTTTTTGCAGAGAGGAAGAGAGGTTTATAAATATCCACTATCGACCTCCCCCCCTCTCCCGCAATGCCTTTGTGAACGGTCTATTCACTACGCGCAGGCAGTGGATTCCCTCCCTCCTCCCCAATACCGGCAGCATTAGGATATGAAGCCAAACACCCTTGTTGCTGCGGAGTGTAGTGGAGGAGAAAGCAGTTTGAAGCGTAGAGCAGCGTGTGCTGCAGTTTAATACGTGGTTATGCAATCTGCATCAGAGGCACTGGCACTCCAGCAACGCGGCCTGCCCTCTCGGAAGATGGGGTTTTTTTTCCTGGCTCCCAGGACGTTAAAATCCCAAAGCATATTTGGCAGAGGCAACGGATGCTAGGTTACTAAGCTACACCTCCTCTGAAACCCGGTGCCTTGAGATAAACCCTCCAGTCCTCCGACCGCAGAGAGACGGGTCGTGCATGCAGCACAAGCAGACCCAACCGCCGTGTTCGTTCCCCCAAAACCATTTATATGCCTTATAAATACCGGGGCCGGACCCACAGCTAGTGTAAATCGGCCTGGCTCCACTAAAGCCAACTGAGCTAGGCCGATTTACACCAGCGAAAGAGCTCACCGATCAGTGCTGAAAAGCAAACCGGAATTTGAATCAAATTTAGCGTCATCCAGTGGGCTTCTCCGAGGCCCCCGTCCTCGTGGTATCGAACCATCCTAAAGCTCGGTGCAAAGTGACCATCAGCTAGGAAGAAGCTGCAGGAGCCATGCCAAGATCGCGCACATATCGTGGGAGGGCTATTCTCCGCTCACGGAGGGGATCTTGGTTTAGTGTTTCCTCTAAAAGAGGGCATGTCTTGGCGCCTATGCTCTGTAGCATAGGCGCCGACTCCTTGGGTGCTCCGGGGCTGGAGCACCCACAGGAAAAAGATGGTGGGTGCTGAGCACCCAACGGCAGCCCCCCTACCAGAACCTCCCCCTGCCGATCAGTGCCTCCCCCTTCCTCCCAGCGCCTCCTGCCCGCCAGTGGGCCCCGCCAATTAGCGTCTCCCTGTCCCTCCCAGCGCCTACCGCCTGCCGTGGATTAACTGCTTTGCGGTGTCAGGAGGCGCGGTGGGGGGAGGAGGAGGAGTGAGGGCGCAGTGTGCTCAGGGGAGGAGGCAGAGCTGGGCAGGGAAGGGACGGGGTGGGGGCAGGAAGAAGCAGGGTGGGGGTGGAGTGGGGGCAGGGCCTGGGAGGAGCTGGGGGGGAAGCACCGCCCAGCAGATTAGAAACTCAGTGCCTATGCTACAGAGCCCGTGCCAAAGTCCTACCGAGGAGAAAGGAGCAGGTTACCAGGTGGGCAACAGCGGGGAAAGTGGTTGCCTTGAGATCAAAGAACATGCCAAGACTGATAGTTTTACAAATAAGAGGCAAACACAGTCACTTAAACGCCATGAAAACCTGCAGTCCAGTTAGGGGGGGGGTCTACACTTATGCTGCGGTAGCGTAGACACTTACTACAGCCACGGAAGGAGTTTTCCTGTCGCTGTAGTTAGTCCAACCCCGTGAGAGGCAGTAGTTAGGTCAGAGGAAGAGTTCTTCTGTCAAACTAGCTGCATCTACCCTGGGGGTTAGGTTAATCGAACTACATCTCACACGGCGTGACATTTTTCACAGCCCTGAGTGACGTTGCTTGGTTGATATAAATTTTAGGTGTAGACCAGGCCTTCGAAAGCTATTGCAAACACCTCTTCAGAGCCTGTCAGCACAAATACCCACCTGTGCTGACTGCAACCCAACGACTCACTTCATCATGGCCAACAAGCAGCCGCCAGATGAGAACAACTTTACCTGGGCCAGATTTGAACCACTGACCTCAGCGTGGGAACAGCAACACGTGTCATTGCCCCATGCCCTGGGCCGGCCAACCCCCTTTAATTTATCTCCGCTGCGGAAGGGCTTCCATCTCACCTTTTCATCAAAAGCGGCTTTCTTCACGATGTGCTCCAGGCGCTGCTCATGGTTGCGGACCTGGGACTTGGGCATCCCCGGCTTTGCACTTGGCTTATCTTCTGTTTCACCGAGGCTTTCTTCAGACACCTGCAATGAGGGAGGTTTACTTGGACAAGCCACATTGTATTTACAGTTCCTCCTTCTCAATTGTTCTCTTGGAGACAAACCATTGATCCTGTCAAGGTAAAAGTTGCTCTCCATGAGCAACCTCTTCCTTCTTCATTCATAAAATTCAGCGTGAAACGACCAGGATGCTCTTTGGGAAGTGCAACAGCAGGTTAAGGAACACCCTCTGTTACAAATCCAGTTATTAGAATCATAGAATCTCAGGGTTGGAAGGGACCTCAGGAGGTCATCTAGTCCAACCCCCTGCTCAAAGCAGGACCAATCCCCAGACAGATTTATGCCCCAGATCCCTAAATGGCCCCCTCAAGGATTGAACTCACAACCCTGGCCCACCTCCGTTACAACACGAGACATCTTAACCCTGGTTTAGCAGGCCAATGCTCAAATCACTGAGCTATCCCCTCCCCCAAGGTTATAACTCAGCAATACACATCACCTTTCACATGGGACTTGCTCTGGGAAGCCTCTGCATGGGAACATTGGAGTGCTAATTGCTTGGGCAGTATCACCCTTTCCAAGGCCCCAAGTCAGCCAACCAGATGTGCTGTGGGGACGTAGCTCTTGGGTGGGCTGTAGGTACAACTACAACGAGAAGACAGTGCAGTCCCGTGGCTGGGGCACTGAACCCGTTGTCAAGAGACCCTAGTTCTAGTCCCAGCTCTGGCATTGCTCTGTTGTGTCGACTTGAGGCCAATTACTTCATCTTCCTGTGCCTGTCTTCTCCCTCCTACCCTTTCCCTGTTGTGTCTATTTAGATTGGGAGTTCTTTGGGGTCTCGATTGTCTCTCACTATGTGTACATGCAGCACCTAGCACAACGGGACCCAGAGCCAAGTTGGGAATTTTAGGTGCTTTTGCAATACAACGTGAGGTTATAACAAGCGTCTACCGGCCTGGAAATAAAAATCTAATTTTAGTTTATTGTTTTCCTGCCTGGCTGTTGAGCTAACATACATGCTCAGGGACCTAAGAAATGTCACAGACTGAAGATGACAAACTACCACGGAGAGAGATTTCCGTGGGTTTAGCCTTCCTTGAGAAGTGAGATAAGAGAAGTTACCAAGCAGTTTTCACATGAAACAGGGCTCACTTAGGCCAGTTGTGTTTAGTGCGGCCTATTGTCAGCATGACACAAGGATCTATAGTGGAGGAAGAACGCATTGCCCCAGGGGATAAGCCTCCAATCACCTTTTGGTCCCATCAGACCTACAAGGTACACTGCTGTTTTTCCTTAAGTGTCTCTCTCTTTTCTCCTGGCTGGAGGACGGAATTAGAATGAGAGGGGACCTTTCAAAGGAGTGGGGCCACCTTGACCTCTCCCCAAGACTCCGTGTCCATTACCGTGGCGTCTGAGCATGTAACAGCTATATCCCTCCTTAAGAGCAGTCTGGCCAGGAGACCTGAGTTTTTTCCCCCTTTCCAATAGCTCTTTGCCATCCAGTCCAGCCTTATGAAGGCAACAGGCCAAGATATGGCCACACCTGCTCTTGCCCACCTCCGTTACAACAGGCGACATCTCAAAGCTCCAGTTCTCCTCCCGCTAAGCATGCCAGACAAAACGGGCATTCCCGCTCCTCACCGCGACGTCTGCTTCAGAACCGGCCTAAAACACAGGCTCGTTAACAGCTTTAGGGCCCAGTGGGGTCTGGATCACGCCCTCATTAACCATTTCCTATTGCTGCCTCCTTCCTATTTGTTCCCGGGGGTCTTTCAAGAGCAGAAAGGGCAGGTAGGTGCCCAATTTCCAATGAAAGTCAGTGGATGTCTAACAGCACCTTGTGCCTTTGGAAGTCTCCCTTTAAGGGCACGTCTACCCTGCACTGTCTGTGGGACATGGGCTCGCAGACTCTGTTTTCAAGCCCGTGCTTGAGCACTGCTTACAATTGCTGGACCTGGGGCTCACAGCTGTGCTAACACGTCCAGACTGCACTACGCAGACCTTCTGACTCGGGTCTGTGGCTTGAGCTACGTCCACACTGCAAAATGACAGGGCCTGGACCCAGGCTCTGACCCACCCCTTAGCACGGTCTTTGGGCCTGGGTCTTGAGTGCTTGCTGACCCCAGTCAGACTGGTGTGTGTGTGTGTGGACAAAAGCGGGGTTGGGCTCAAACCAGAGTCACAGCCCAGGTTTAGTGGGCAGTGTAGACATACCCTAAAGTCCTGCTTAGAGCTCAGTCCCGCCCCGCTCATGCAAGTGGCATTTTCCCTGCCGGTTGTCAGACTTTTTTCACTCCACTCCCTGGGAATCAAAGTTCAGCAGAGCTAGCCTGAGACCCACTGCCTTCCTCTCAAAGAGCCTGACTGGAGATCTCAGAACACAGTTTCTGGTTTGTCTGTTTAGACTGTAAGCTCTTGGAAGCTGTGTGTCCATACAGTGCCTAGCACGGTGCAGCCCCGTGATGGTTGGCCCTTAGGCACTGCTGTAATAAACATGCTTAATAAAAAAAAAAGAAAATGTTTGGAAAAACTCAAAATCCTAATACCGTGGCAATTATTTGCCATCATTTTAAGAACTCTGAATGTTTCAGCCCGGCTCGGCCTCTCGATCACTGGCGTGTGCATTTCCCCGATGGCACCATGTAAACAAGAATCCTCCAGAGATTTTTACACCATTGCTTTTCCCCACTTGCATTCCCCGAAAAACACCCTCTGCTGCGAGTCGCCGGCTCTGAAGGATTAATTATCTCGCTGAGCGGCACCAAGGGAGGCCTCTGTTGAAAGCAATCGGAATCACGTGCGCCCCAATGACGCCGTTTCCGAGCCTCCTCCTCTCCCCATCCCTCCCTCCCTCGTCGCCCCAGACACACGACCCACGTCTCTGGCGCGGGGGGCGACTCCCCGTCGGAATGCTGCAGCAGCGCTAACAGCCCCGAATGCACCGAGAGCAGAAATTGACAGGCGGGGCCGTCGCTCGTTGGCAGGAGGGCACAGCTGGAGCCTTCGTGCCGCTCGCAAGGCAGGGAAACCCAACGCGCTGCGCAGAACTCTAGCATTACAGAGGGGAACAGCAGTCAGCACAGGAAACCGATTCCTGCGCCCGATAGCTATTTAGGCATCTCGGGGCAAGGACCATGGCTCGCTCTGTGTTCTCTGCAGCGCTAGAAGCACTGTTGGCACTTAATATCCGTCCCAGCTGTGCCTCACTTCACCTCTCTCCCTGCCCTCCACATCAATGCGACCCTTTGCTAAAGACACATTAGCAATACCCTACAGCCGCAGCGACAATCTGTGTGTGCGTGCGCGTACTGCTGCCCTCTACTGCGTGGAACGTGTTAGGCCCAGCTGTGGGTTTGCCGGGTCCCTCTCCTGGCTGAGGTTGGGAGCTGCTCTCGGTTTCAGAGAGGAAGGGGGAGAGGACCGCCCAGGATGCAGCAGGCACCCGAGCACACATGCGCAGCCAGGGGATCATTGCTAGCTGCAGAGGCAGCTGTTTCAGTGAGGGATGAAATGACCTCATGCTCCTGGCGTGCTTTGGGATCTTTGGGAGAAAGGTGAAACAGAAGAGTCCAATAATAAATAATAATGTAATTGACTATCTAGCAGCAAGCAGATGCCAGAGCATCTCTCTCTATACGGGCAGCTGCTTCACTGAAACATGCAAACTGCAAGGAGATGGGATGCAATCAGAATGAACATAAGAACATAAGAACGGCCGTACCGGGTCAGACCAAAGGTCCATCTAGCCCAGTATCTGTCTACCGACAGTGGCCAATGCCAGGTGCCCCAGAGGGAGTGAACCTAACAGGCAATGATCAAGTGATCTCTCTCCTGCCATCCATCTCCATCCTCTGATGAACAGAGGCTAGGGACACCATTCCTTACCCATCCTGGCTAATAGCCATTTATGGACTTTGCCACCATGAATTTATCCAGTCCCCTTTTAAATGACCTCAGCCATTGGTGCAGAATCACTTTTCAGCACTTTACATTTCAGTGAGTATTTATTACCGGGGTCCCTGCAGAAAGATGAGCTGTTTGGCTCGGTCAGACACAATGCTAATGTTACACGTTTCACGTGGTGCAAGCCAAGGACAGTCTTGAAGCTGCTGGTGCACAACAAAGATTGTTGATGGAGGCGGGAGGTTTTAATCTGGGATTTTCACTTGCAAAAGGAAAGCTTTCGCATTGCACTTGGCTTCAGAGGAAAGTTGCCAGGCAAAGCTTTCCCCCTGCCTGCTGCCATCACAGGGCAGAGACAGCTAATCCCACTGAGAGGCCAGAGCTGAGGATCTGAGCAGAGGCAACTGGAGTTTTAACAACACAAGAGAGCAGCAACTTTAGCTAAGACTTTCCCAGTGGAGTCACTATAAAGGGGGCTGGTTTCCAGTCATTGCTGAGCACCCTCCCTCTGAGTCTCTCCCTCCGTTAGGGCTTGCACACCTGTATAACGAGCCATCCAGAATCATTAGTCTTGGCCTCTGTGCATAGGACAGAGAGTACACTGCTGACGCTCACACTGCCCCTATAATTTGTGTAACCTACCCCCACTCAACATGGTGCTCTGTCCCTCTTTAGCTACGCCCGGGCCACACAGGGAGCTCGATGAATCTGCCACGTTTGTTCCCCTTAAGCTTCGGGCCGTCTCCCATTACCAGTGTCCCACTCCTACCTGGCTGGCGTTCCGTGCCTGTAGCACAGCTTCCGTCCGCCTCATCTTCTCGAGCTCGATTTCTCGTGCAATGAGCTGCTTGGCCTGGTACGTCAACGGTTTCCGAGCTGGTAGGTCTGGGAATCTACAGACGTCTTCCACATTTCTAGGGGTTTTGAAAAGAACAGATTTTGGGGAATAAATGAAGCGGAGCCAGTTAATATTGGCTGGTACTGTCTGACAGTCTTTAGCTGCTGTTAAGAGGGAGATTTTTAGAAAGGTACAGAGTGCAGCTGGATAGCCAGCTCCCACTTGCGCCTTTGAAAATCTTACCCTCAAAATCTAGGGTCAAAGGTTCATTTAAACTGATCTGCAGACTTGTGGAACTGGGTTTTGTTTGATCCTAGTCTCATTCAAAATCCAGTACTTGCTTTTCTATTATCTTTTCTTTCAGAATCAAGCTTTATTTACTGGAAGGAAGCGTTGCCTCACGGTCATAGGATAGGGGGCCGGGTGACCTGAGTTCTAGCCCCAACATTGTAACTTCCTGTGTGTGAGACTTTGGGTAAGTTACTGTCTCCTTGTACCTCAGTTTCCCCATCTTTAAATACTTACCAGCCTCCCAGGGTCGTGCTGAGGTTTAGAGGTCTGAGAAGCACTTTGGAATCACTTGGTGAAATGTGCCAGAAGTGCAGAGCAGGGTCGTTTCAATGGATTCCAAACCAGGGAGAAGAAGTTCATTCAGGTCACATACTTCTTACCGCTTGTTTTAATGTGAACGCAGCGGATGCAATGCTTGCGCGAGAAGCCACATTGACAGCCCTGCCCTGTCCAAGCTTCGTTTAGCCACCGCACGAGCAGCAGCAGTGAAAGGACCCTTTGCCCATTGCTCTGTCAAGACACTTCCACCGCAGCTCAGAAAGAGCCACCTCTACTAGCCAGGGTAGCAGTTGCCATGGTCAATCCAGTCCTCAGCCTGTTTTCCACCGGTGCCAACAAGGACACCAGTTAGTATTAAGTGTATGGTCCAGTAGGAACTGGTCCAAGCGGCTGACCTAGAGATACCACTGACCCTGGGCAGCATTCAGCCCAGTGCCCGGGACGGTCAAAGCACTGCACTCTGTTACCATCCCCAAGCCACCAAATCTCCACTGTACAGGTCTATCTTCAAACAGACACCTAGCTATGCACGGATTGATTTTAAGGTCAGCAGGGGCCACTACGCTCTTCTGGTCTGGTCTGGATGTAACATAGCGACCCAGTAATGCCTGTACTGAGCACGATAAATTGGGGTTGATCCACTGTGTATCTTTTCGAAAGTCGGCTGATTCTGATTCAAAGACGTCAAATGATGGAGAATCCACCACATCCCGTGATGACCTGATCCAATGGTTTATCACCTCTCTGTTATTTCTAGTCTGAATTTGTCTAGATTCAACTTCCAGCCATCAGACCTTCGTCTGTCTAATTACAGAGCCCTTTAGTAACTGATAAGTGCCTGCATGAGTGGAAGTTATCTCCAGTGATCAAGTCCACCTGTCCACCTCAGTTATGACTCACTATCTCTCATTCTCAAGCTCCCATATATACAGCCCTACCGAACAGAGAGCAAAATTTGGAAGGGCTCTGACACCTGAGATGTACACGGTCAGTATCTATAGCAAATGCATCTGATAGAAATCTTCCATTCTTGTTTTCAGTGTTGTTGTAGTCGTGTGGATCACAGGATATTAGAAAGGCAAGGTTGGGTGGGTATCTTTGATTGGATCAACTTTTGGTGGTGAAAGCTACCTGAAGAAGAGCTCTGAGTAATTCAAAAGCTTGTCTCTTTCACCACCAAAAGTTGATCCATTAAAAGAAATTTGTCTCACGCGCCTTGTGTCTCCGATAGAAATGTCTATTATTCAACATCAGAACAAGCTCGCTCAGTTTTGTTCTGTCTAGTTCCAGTGCTCTGCCCATTGAGTTGTAGAAGCTAAAATAAAGCAGGTCACCTGGGTTTAAAATATTTTCTGAAGATTATTCAGTGAGAAATCCTGGATTAAAAGGATTAAGGGAATATAGGGGGAGGGATGGACTAGACAAGGAAATAGATTTTACTGCATATATTGCAACTCGGTCAAAAGCCTCTAACTTCTACAACCGATATGTCAGACATTTGCCTATTTACTATACTTCCTACCCGATCCTGCAAAACAAAGGGTGGGCATCTAATCCCGGACAAGGTAAGAACCAGCTACAAGAAGAGAGGTTTGGTCTTTGCTGGAGTTTCTTCTTGGATCCCTTATTGGGCTTTTAGTACCTGATCCAAAGCTCAGGGAGGTCAATGGGGTTGACCATCCACTTCAGAGGATTTTGGATCCACGCAGCACAAGTAACGTTTCGGGATTTAATAAACTCAGGAGCAGATCTACACACTTGCAGATAAGTCCAACGACTTTCAATGGATTTGAACAACAGATGTATTTAGAATTAACTCCCCAGTGTCACACTGTACCATGAAAGAGAATTCAATTTCAGAGAGACCATTTCTTCATCTTGTCTGACAGGCTTCCCCAATAAATCAGCCCACTGGCAAAAGATCTGCATTGTCTGATCTGCCTGTCTGCGGAACGTAAAAGTGGGTTCAGAGGTAAAGCCCTCCAAGCTACAGCAACCTGTCAGAGCATTTCCTGTTGGATTGTACGTCTTTTTCTTTATTAAAAAAACGACCACCCTCCCTATTGTATCAAAGTATCTCTACCCATTCCACTTGAATGGGTTTAATTAAGCATCCTTCACATCAACTGCATGGGAAACCTCCTGCCCCAATTTCCTATCCAGGACTGAATGCAACAAAGGAGAGAAAAAGATTATAACCAACTCCCATTGTTTATTTTATTGAGCTATGCTATAAACAGTCATTTTGGCTAAGCAAAGCAGTTTTATTCTCAACAGGATTTGAGCGCAGGACTTGGAGGGACGGCCTTTTTCAGAGCAATTAAAACATGAACACAGAGAATTTCTTAGAAACCAGATTAACCTCCTTGTATAACAATTATAAATATTTTATGTCTTATTTGCACTTGATAATATTTCTCTTGAGAAAGAACAAAAAACCTATGCAGCAGAAGAATTCTCAGTGATTTAGAAACCAGCTTCCTGCCCAATTTGCTATTTGAAAAGGCACCCTTCTTCCAGTTTTCCCATTGTCCCTCTGCTGTCTTCAGAGACAGGCAACAAACTCATAAGACAGACATCTGACTGAATCTGTAACTGTAGGAAAAATAAGGACTTCTAACACAGAGCTTTGCTTTAAAATGTTGTGCTTGTCAGTTCAAATATTCCTCTCATTTAAAAGTTTCTATGGCTTAAAATGAGATGTAGAGAGATTTTACTATTTGAAATTAGAATGGCCACTAGCACTTTTGAGAAACAGCTGCACTGGACAGTCTTGTCTTCCCAGCAACCCACGGTCACACAGCCAAAAGTGCAAATAGGACATAACGCACCTTCATGCATTTCCAGATCGTTACAGTAACTATTGCAGTACATTGCAGAAAATGTCAGCAAAAGAAAACAAAGCCCAGACTCAAAACTTAAGATCAAATATCATCCCAGCACATGCCTGCACCAAATGGTGCTTTTAATGTCATGTGGTTTCCACACACTGCAACATTTTCAGTTAGAAGCCCAAACCAGGGACAATGGGGGAGAGGATACCATTTCACTACAACCGCAGTGTATTAAGTCAGTTCTACATTGTTTCCATATGCAGGTTGTGAAATCTACATGTGCTGCTTCAAGAAAGGTGAAGGAATCACTTGAAACAAATCTAAAAACCTACCGCATAGCGTAACTGCCAGCAATAAGATGCACAGAATAACCTGTGCAAAATGTTTGTCCAACAACTGCTGTCTTAAAGGATCACACAAAATATCCTCAGATGTACCAAGTACAATTCTAATCCACCATCACTAGAAGATCCATCTCCACTAAACTTCTCCTTTATTAGAAGGCCAGTTCAAATTTTTCCAGTCCTTTGGGTTGTCGCTTGAAAAAGGTTTCATTATAATTAAATACAGTGTATGACTTAAAACTCTGGATGGATAGATAGATAGATAAAATATTTTTTTTAAATATAAATAAAAATACATTTTTTTTTTTAAACTTGGAGACTACATTAGCACAAGCCTTAGCTATAGTCTAGGTCCTATGTTATTACTCTATAACGTATTCCCAACACCTTGGATGTGTGACCCGTACGGTACATACTTAGAGCAGAATATTTAAAAATTATTAGGTCTGTAGCCTGGTAACCAAATACCATTATTACTAATATTCAGCAAATAAAAATATAACAAGGGGACCGATTCATTCCTGGTGCAACCCCATTGACATCAGTGAGGTTACATCAAGTAGTAATACAAACCAAGGTGGATAGAACTCAAATCTTAGGGAAGGCTGTGAATCACCAGCATATTTTTGGTGCAAAAAATGACTGGCTTTACTCCTGGTGCAATCAAGTAGAATCTGATCTCCTGTGTGCACGTGAACAGAGATGTCAGTCACATATTAACAATAACTCTCTCGGCAAGCTTTCTGGCAACGGAAATCTACAAACTTAATTCCACCTACAGAAGCTGAAAAGCTAAAGACACTGTACAGTTCAAAAAATTCCAGTCATAGCTACACATCGTTTTTTATGGAACTTGACACACATTTCTGGCAAATGGAATGATGCCATTTTCCTACGGTTTTGCATTTTGTGGACAAGAATTTAAATGGGGAATGGCCCCAATGCAGAGAGAAATCTCCAGGTTATTAGATATATCCCTTGTTTTTAAAGCTATGAATCTCTGACAAAGCATAGGACCTTTAGCCTTGGGCAGAACCATCTTCAAAACTACTGCCCCCCTCCTCTCACCAAAACCAGCCTCGACTTCCAGACACCCCCCCCAACATTTAACCCAACACAAAGTTCACAGTGAAAGTCAACCATTGTCCTTGGGTCGAGTTCTCTGTTTGCAGAGTGTTGATGTTTCCAAGTGCTGGATCCCCTTTCATCTGCTTTGCACTGGTGAGATAATGTTAACTTGGCTTTGGACAAAACGTGTCTTTACTGAGAAGCCAGGTTTAAAATCACACTGCACAGAATACCATTCAGGGCAGACAATACTGCATTGCTCCTGCTCAGAACACTGCAAGCTGGAGATGACTGAAGAGAGCTACACAGAATCTCAGAGCACAAAATCCTCCTGTCCTGGGAAAGCCGCTCTCAAGGAGTTTGCTGTATCGAGTTCTCCTTTTCAGATCATCCCATGGCTAATAAATCAAAACTCTCTCTCTCTCCATCCACACCAGTTGCTTCCCTCCCATCTCATCGAACAAGAGGTGGAGCAGACCTGTCTCTTGTCAAACCGGTCACTCACCTACAGGGACCATGTAAACCCAGCCAAGAGCAAGGAGTCTTTCACTGTTTGGCGAAGTTCAGGCCATTGTAACTATACTTCTCTGTTAAGTTCCTCACGGTCTCATCGCCGGTGGATTGCTGGAGCGTGGCGGGCAGGTAAATGAACAGATAGATCAACCCGAGAAGGAGCAGCGCAATCACCAGCGGCACTCCCCAATCCGTGATGAACAAAGTCTCATGGCAGCGAGCCTGGAACATAGGAGCAGAAGTTCGTGCCACATTCTATTGTTCCTTGGACAAAAGGAGAGCCACGGGCATCTTTGGTTTTTCTCTCTGCCGGCTCTTCACGCCTCTCTGTTAAAAGCTGAAAGGCAGCTGTTTCTCCTCCTTTAATCCGATTAAAGCAAACAATCTCACTCCAGCATTCGCTCGCGTGGATGCCCAGGGAGAGAGCGGAAATTTGCGAACATCAGACAGGTGGTGGGAGAACAAAATGCATCAGAGTTGCCCACTCTCCCTTTCTGCTGTTCTCAAGAGGGAAGAAAAAAACGAGACTTCATGTGGAGAAAATGGGGGATCTGTGACACTTGAATATATTCCTGGAAAGAGATGGCTCAGTGATGCAGAAAGGGAGTAAGACCCACCATCAACAAAAAAGAGGGGGGTTATATTGAAAAAACGTCACTAAGCCCCGTATACATAAGGGATTTGGAACGACAGGACATTTCAGCAGAATTAACCTTGGAGGCGCTTTGCAAAAAGATTTCTTGAATGAAAAAAGAGAGATAAGAGATAAAGAAGTACAAGTCCTTTCCACGGGCCATCAGCTCCTGCATTCATTAGGTGCTTTAGAAAATCTTTATTGCTCAATTTCAGCCATTCCCTCCACCCGTTTGTAAATCACAAGTACTGCTGCTATGTATGGTTTGCGGTTTTTAAAAAATTATTATTATTAAAATGATCAAAGTTGATAGCCCAGGAAGCACATCAGCATGTAAATTTCACCCAACTTCTATAATTAATTCAAATATTTAAATTAACTTTCTTGAGCCATTTTCTTTCCCTGTGAAATCCTGGTCCATGCTCCCAGGGGAGTTCTGCGCAATGCCAAATGAAAGGGATTTTGGCTGGGGGTTAGAGCAGAGGACCTAGGTTCTATCCCTGGCTCCGTCAATGACCCACTTTATGACCGTGGGCAAATCATTTAACTTTGCTGTGCCTCAATTTCCCCACCTGTAAAATGGGAATAACATTTTCCTACCTCATTGGGGGTGTGAGGCTTAATTAACACACTATATAAACAAAAATGCGTTAATTGGATTTTTTTTAGTACTTCTTATCAGAGCATCTGAAAGAGATTTATAGAGCATTTTGGTGTTACTTCCATTTTACACAGAGCTGGCTACAGGGACTTGATCCCACCCACAGATCAGTCAGTGGCAGAACTGGGAATAGATTAATAGATAAGACCAGAAGGGACCGCGGTGATCATCCAGTCTGACCTCTAAATGACACAAGTCAAGTCATAGGATTCCCAGAATTAATTCCTGTTTGAAATATAACACCTTCTATTGGTGTGCTTATAACCAGCTAGAAAACGCTACTCATAGCTGTTAGATGCCTATAACATCTATTAATTGTTTTATACATGGAATCTATATAAAGTCTGATCAAATAATTTGAACATAGCTAAGTAGGATCAGCACGAACAGGGTTCTTCTCGGCTAAATTCAGCTTACAAACTGCAGCCAGCATTTTAGAAAAGGCTAAGAGATTTCCAGTGTGTACCAAACTGTGCATCTCAGAGTGCAGATGCATTTCATTTTAATCTGTCGCTGTGCTTCCCATTTTCAGCCACGACTGGAAGCAGAAATATGATATACGTCGGATACAGGTTGGTAGCCTGGCTGAAAAGCTCAAGAAGGTAGGGTTGAGCAGATGAACTAGAACTTGTCAAAGTTTTCCAAAATTCAGTTTTTCAATTGGGGGAAAAAAAACCAACAACAACAACAACAAAACCACGAAGAAAAACTTTTGCAAAAAGCTTTTGCATTTGGCAACCAGTTCTAACCTGAACCTTTGCTTCTCCTGAACCTTCCGAGGTTTGCCTCCGTTTATTTGCATTCCTTTGCTTTGAAATGGCAAGTTTTTGGGGGGACTAGACAGCTCAGAGGACTCGTAATAGACTATTACCTCTTTATCATTAAGCATTACCTTGACTTTAGCAAAGCTTTTGATACGGTCTCCCACAGTATTCTTGCCAGCAAGTTAAAAAAGTATGGGCTGGATGAATGGACTATAAGGTGGATAGAAAGCTGGCTAGATCGTCGGGCTCAACAGGTAGTGATCAACGGCTCGATGTCTAGTTGGCAGCCGGTATCAAGCTGAGTGCTCCAGTGGTCGGTCCTGGGGCTGGTTTTGTTCAACATCTTCATTAATGATCTGGATGATGGGATGGATTGCACCCTCAGCAGGTGTGCAGATGACATTAAACTGGGGGGAGAGGTAGATATGCTGGAGAGTAGGGATAGGGTCCAGAGTGACCTAGACAAATTAGAGGATTGGGCCAAAATAAATCTGATGGGGTTCAACAAGGACAAGTGCAAAGTCCTGCACTTAGGAAAGAAGAATCCCATGCACCGCTACAGGCTGGGGACCGACTGGCTAAGCAGCAGTTCTGCAGAAAAGGACCTGGGGATTACAGTGGACGAGAAGCTGGATATGAGTCAACAGTGTGCTCTTGTTGCTAAGAAGGCCAACGGCATATTGGGCTGCATTAGTAGGAGCATTGCCAGCAGGTCTAGGGAAGTGATTATTTCCCTCTATTCGGCACCAGTGAGGCCACATCTGGAGTACTGCATCCAGTTTTGGGCCCCCCACTACAGGAAGGATTTGGACAAATTGGAGAGAGTCCAGCGGAGGGCACCAAAAATGATTAGGGGGCTGGGCCATATGACTTTTGAGGAGAGGCTGAGGGAACTGGGATTGTTTAGTCTGCAGAAGAGAAGAGCGGGGGGAGATTTGATAGCAGCCTTCAACTACCTGACGGGGGTTCCAAAGAGGATGGATCTAGGCTGTTCTCAGGGGTGGCAGATGACAGAACAAGGAGTAATGGTCTCAAGTTGCAGTGGGGGAGGTTTAGGTTGGATATTAGGAAAAACTATTTCACTAGGAGAGAGGTGAAGCACTGGAATGGGTTACCTAGGGAGGTGGTGGAATCTCCATCCTTAGAGGTTTTTAAGGTCAGGCTTGACAAAGCCCTGGCTGGGATGATGTAGTTGGGGTTGGTCCTGCTTTGAGCAGGGGGTTGGACTAGATGACCTCCCGAGGTCTCTTCTAACCTTAATCTTCTATGATTCTATGATTTAATAAGGCACCTCTCCTACCACAAAGCATCTCAGTTGTTGGTTCAAATTGGGCAGTGGGTGATGCTAAGTTGTTACGATTTGATGGCTGTTCAGTGGTCTCAGTCTCGGTCCCAGGGCACAGATGTGCATCTCAGAACAGATGTCAGTCCAAAGCCTTTGGCCAAACACTAAATTCACACAGAAACGGCCAAGGTGAAAAATAAGTAAGTGGCCAAATTCTTTGCATGGCAGACACATCAGGTAGTCTGGGGTTATAAGCAGTCATTTACATGACCTTGTAGGTATGTCTGATTTACATATTTTGACTGTAATTTCTTTGGGGCAGGGCCCATCTTTTTATTCTGTGTTTATACAGCACCTTGCACACAGGGTCCTGGTCCACAACTAGGCCACTTCGGTGCTACTGCCCAACACGTCACAAATAACTTGCAGAAGGACACAGTTCTCACTGTGCCCCCGGCCTCTATGGGACATCAAGGCAGACCAGTAAGCATCACTGCTTTGGGAAGATGATAGGGGCAAGCTATCCCTATTGCCATGTGGCTGTTGACTTAACTCACCACCACTGGTCGCACTCCCCATCAATACGCGACCCAAAGCGAGTGATCCAACCAGCAGACCAAATTCGGTGATGAATCCTGGTCACGTGCCATCTGAGGCACATTGCACGTACTGCCTTATGGGCAAGGGTGGCAGAATCGGATTTTGATTTGGCTGCAATTTCTGATGGATAATATCGGGTTGTATTTTTAAGCATATTTTTATTTTTATTCATTTTCTCAGTTATGTGAAATTTTGGATTTGATCAATGTGAATCTTCACAGTTGTGGGACATTCAGGGGTGATGGTGGAAATCAGACAATTATTTAAAGACAGTAGATGTTGACCGCGGGACTGCAGGGGGCTCCCTGCATGGCCAAGGGGCCTGAGATACCTGGCACAAGGTGTGGGGAAGGCTGAGGTCCTGGCCCAGCAGAGCAGAGCTCCTCCAGGCAGGTCTAGGACCACAACCAGAAGGACGAGCTCCTGGCCACGGGAGAGACCGCTCTGCTGCCGGACAGTTCCTGAAGTGAGTGGGTGGGTTTGCAGGGCGCTCCCTGCATGGCCAAGGCCGGGGTACCGGATCCCTGCAGGTGCTACGTGCAGGGAAGGCTGCTCTCACAGACTACTATCAATAGTTATTTTTTTCCCCATCGATGTGTGTGTGTTGCAGGTGAAATCGACATTTACTAATGACTCACGGTTTCCATCGAATCCTTTCCAACCTACGCATGGGTTTTTTTGTACAGCTCGATAAAGGAATTCAAAGTTTTCAGACCCACACCTTTCCCAGTGACCACATTCTTCCCATGGGGCTTATATCAACATCTGCTCTGATTTGTCCATCATAATGCAAGCAATTCCTTCTTATTGCAGTTAAAAAACAATGATGTCTAACAAATGACAACTAGACTGGAATATCCACTCTGGACAGTGAGATGACACCCATTAACCATCTGCTAATGAAAGTGGGGTTTCTGTTTACAGGGATTAGATACAAGCAGCTGTTCACACCCTCCCGCCTATTAAAGAGTTAACTGCAAAGCATCAGCCGCCAGATTTAGAAGCCTGCTGTAAAGCAGAGAGAGGGCATGACCCCGAAATACCCATGAAAGAACCTTCTACAGAAATGAAAAAAAAAAAAAAAAAAAGCCAGAGACAAGACAGATTGGTGAAAGTTAAGGAGGATAAAACAAAGTCTGATTAGCAAGTGGGAGGGAAGTGAGGGGGTGGAAGAGCATGAGTATTGTGGGGGCAGGGTTGTGTTTAAAGTCAACAGGCAGGGAAATGAATGTGATATTTTAGCCAGTTTGCCATCTGCTCCTAACCTCTGAAATACCTGCTTTCCCCAAAGACTGCAGCCAGGAGTGAGAGCGTACCCCAGTCCTAGAGCTTTCTTGCGTTGATTACATAACCGAGCAGATCTGTGATGTCCTCTGTCACTGTTCTGACTCTTGCGATTTTTGTTCTGATTCTTGAGGGGACATTACCGAGCACTTTATAAAGCTGGAAACGTTTTGTATTGTATACAGAGAGAGGGAACGCAGCAAAGAAAAGATCCAAGCGCTTGCTGATTGCGGAAATGTCCAAGGCTGTAAATAGTGAAGGCTCTTGAGTATTATTAGCTCAGCATTTTCCTGGGTGAGCTTTTAAACTTTTGGATGATCTAATGCAGCTTCCGTGCTAAAACAGGGAAATCTTTTGGACCAACTCTGAGGACAACGCATTCAACTGAAATGTTATTAAAAATGAACTGCCAGATTGGCTCAGAGAATCTAGTCAGTATTTTGTCTGCACCCCTGGCTGGCACCAGCTGCTTCTGAGGAAGGTTTCTTTCACAGTTATGGCATAAGCTTCCCCCACGGAAACCTGACCTCCAGTAGTCAGAGGGCTGCCTTATGCCCTCAAACGTGAAAAATAAATTCTTGTTTATTTTTAACAGCTGCTATTCTCACTCTGGATATTTCGATTCGCCACTTAAATGTCTAATACCACGTTGAATCCCGCCAAGATCTTCGGCCTCACCAATCTCTTGTGGCAATGAGTACCATGGGCTAATTGCGTGTGAGAAGAAGAACTATTTCCTTTTATCCCTTTCGAATCTGCTGCCTTCCCATTTCACCTAATGACCCCGGGCAATCGCAATCCAGTGTGTGTGTCACAAAGGCCTTTTATCGCATGCGATTGCTCAACGCATACTCACGGTTCCAGTTTGTAGACATACTGCCCCTCGGGAGTGCGCTGCTGGTGGTATGTCAGGTTATAGGCCAGCATTGTGCTGATCAGGTCAGCCAGCTGCTGCTTCTCCTTGAGACTGTACAGCTGCGTGTTCACCTGTAAAGAAATAACCCAAACTGAGACCCCTTCACACCAGAGCTAGCCAGCTATCACTCTAAGGTACCTATCTGGCCCCCACTACCAACGTATCTGAGCACCTATAATCTTCAGAGCAGCATTATCCTCATCGGAGACATGGGGAAACTGAGGCAGGGAGTGGCTAAGTGACTTCCCCGAGGTCACACAGGAAGTCTGTGAAACAGCAGGGCCTGGAACCCTGGTCTCCTACACTCACAACTGCCGTCTCACTCATGCCTGCTCTGTATGTAAACACCTCTCACAGCTTCACAGAGGGACAACAGAGAGGGTCCCAGGTCAGTCAACCCCCTTTGTGATCTAGGCTTCAATTAGGCAGCAGTTTGCAAGATTATACACGCTAAAGAAAGACCCTCCCTCTCCTCCTCTTCCATCACAACCTCCAGCCAGGGGGGATTTCAGCAGGACGACAGAAGAGGCGGTGAAGGGGGGGGGGGTGTCTCACTCAGCACAGAGCAGGTGCAGGTAACCTGCGGCACCAGAGCACTAACGAAAAAACGCGATTTATGTACTGTTTTTGTAGTGCGGGCGATTCCGCCCGCCATTGAAGTCAATGGGATTTTGGCTATACGCGGTTTTCGCTTTACGCGCTGACCGCGGAATGGAACCCCCGCGTAAGACCTGTACATTGGGAAAATTCCATCTACACCAACTCACACAAGCTAGTTCTCTGCCCCCACTGGGAGCAGATCCCTTCATCACCATCCACACGTGCAGCGAGGGGGGGCCAGGGGCTTTACTCTTCCCACTGATCAGAGACAGGAGCTAGAGCAGGACTGGTCTATGCAACAGCTTCTCCTTGCATACCAGTTATTCCTCACAGTCCCACCCTCTCCAGAGTTTTGCTCTGGTTTACCCACAACCAAGTTAGTGCGTCAGGAGCCAAAATGAATTTAGTGAGTGGGGAAAGAGAGGCTGAGGGGTCTTGGCCTGCAAAGTGCTGAGTTGTCCTCAACTCCCAGTGATGCCCGACGGAAGTGGAGGACTCAGCACTTTGCAGGACTGAATCCTAAAATCAACAAAAGTGCCTGTCGAAATAACACGCACACACGCCAGGGTGCTCAGGGGCTGGAAGCAGTCTATGGCCTCCTTCACCACTAGGCCATTAGCTCAGACCTAGCCTGGCTCTGCAGGGACCAGAAGTTTCTCCCTTGGTGTCATCGGGTGTCAGTCCATTCCCAACAACTGCGTGCCCACACTGTGAAACCCACCATCCCAGCGAGTTTGCTCCCCAATTGGCACCGTTAGCGGAGTCCAAGCGGCGTGCATTGGATCAGCCAGGGCTGGATTCCTGACCCCCAGAACACATGAGGGTAAGGGGTGACTTGATCACAGTCTATACGTAGCTACATGGGGAACAAATATTTAATAAGGGGATCTTCAATCGAGCAGAGAAAGGTCAAACACGATCCAATGGCTGGAAGTGGAAGCTAGACACATTCAGACTGGAAACGGGGTGTAAATTTGTAGCAGTGAGAGTAATTAACCCCGGGAACAATTTGAATCATGGTGGATTCTCCAGCAGGGGCAATTTTTAAACCAAGATTGGATGTTTTTCTGGAAGATCTGCTCCAGGAATTATTTTGGGGGCAGGTCTCTGGCCTGCGTTATACAGGAGATCAGACTAGATGGTCACAGTGGTCCCTGCTGGCCTTGGAATTTATGAATCAGAGCTGACGGGACAGCGAAAGAGAAGCTTTCGTGGCTGCTGTCTGGGCTACTTCTCCACTCAACAGCTCCCTTCAGCCCTATCTTTCTTCCCCTCACTTACACGTCAGACAGCAATAGCTGCCTGCCACGCCGTGATTCTGAATTTATCAGGGACGGATTCTTGCAACGTATATTTAAAAAAATAAAAAAAAAGGCAGAAAGGAAAAACAAAATTAAGCTAATAAATCCTTAGGCCCTGAACGTTGGTTTCCAAGGAGCCAAGCGACTCCCAATTGGGCAAATAAACTCAGCGCACATCATTGTGCTGCTTTCCAGGGCTATTTTTAAACACGTTTGTGGAGGGTGGCAGAGACAATATTTAGAGTGCAGGTAACGTGCTTTTCTTCCCCTGCAGGTGCATTTTAGACACTACAATATGAACACACACCGCAGTGACCACCTGCGTTTTGCATATGTTCCCGATCAAGGCCTTTCTAAAAACACAGCAGCCTCCAGAAAGAAACAGCCTATTGCACCAAAGACTCTGGGAAGCCAGCTTTGATTTATTAGACTCACTACCTTTAGTTGTATCAATGTCAGTTAAAGACCTTTCCCTCAAGAACATAAGGCCTTTCTGTACAGAGTGACCTAGTAGCTAGTACAGGAAGATGGGCTGCAGGGAGTCAGGACTCCTGGGTTCTGCCACCAGCTTGCCGTGTTAGCTTGAGTAAATCACAGTTTACCTCTCAGAAAAATGGGAGGAAACACACACAAGCTACTTAAAGTTTTATTCCTTTGAGATGGCTGAAGGAAGACAAATAAGTGCAAAATGGAACAGTTTTTACTAGCAGCTTTAATGCTGATAAATCCCCAAGAGAATCCTTTGTCACTGACTGAGCTGTGCATAGTGGACAATAAGCTACGTATCTTTCCCTGCCAATTAATTTCACAGGAAAACTCAGGGTGCATGAGAACACATTTTTACTGCATCTTGACATCTGATAACCGCAATATAACCAAGCCTGACAAGGCAGCAGCTGTGTTCAAAACATGAGTGTGAGCAGAGATGTTTGCAAAAAAAAATAAAAATAAAATAAAATAAAGCCCAAACTGTATGTGTGTAGGTGTGTGTGTGTAATCAAATACAAATCAGGAATGTTTCCGGAGCAGTCGATGCTGAAAGTGACACATGAACTGACAAAGGGCTGCCCCATCCCCTAAAGAAGGGGAGGAAGGCCCGTCGCAGAGAAATGACAAAGGGAAGTTACAGATAAACGAGATGAAAGTCCTAGTGTGTAACAGCAGAAATCTGTGGCAAGAAAGAAAAGCTGACGTGACGGCATTTTTTTTTAAAGCTCTACGTCTAATGGCAGAGCCACGGCAGGGATCCGAGGAAGTGACAATGCGTTGCACTTGCTCTCTGCTGACCTGAGGCTTACAACTGCGGACGATGCCGCTCTGCAGATGGGGAAATGGAGGCAGAGATGTTAAGTGACTTGCCTGAGGTCATGCGGGAGGTCAGTGACAGAGCCTGGGAAAGACAATATGGTCCCATCCTATTGCTCTCGTGGGCTGTGGATTATGCCAACCACCACCCGCTCCCCCACCTAGCTGGGAGCGTGGAAAGCTCATCTCCTCGATGGCATCTACCATTTCACCAGAGCTTTGGGCCACCCAGGGATTCTCTGAAGCCAAAGGAGTTCGGTGCTTGTACCCCCGAACCCAGCTCTGATGCAGGAGCAATGGCCAGGTCCCACCATTTCACTGAGCACAGCGCTCAAAGGGGTGTTCTCAGCTATAAACCTTCCCTCCCTGTTCCCCGGTTGCTGCGCCTCAATTCAGACCCGCAGCAGTGCCTGCTACACCATGCCTGGGGATCGCCAAGCACAGGCTGGCCAGGGCAGCAAGAAGCGCCATGCTCTGTGCCCGTCTGGTGACATGCACAAATAGGGGACTCTGAGGAAGAGACCGAATTCCTGTTTGCTTCTGACCCAGTGACAATGAGGCTGGGAAAACCCCACGCAAACCTCTCCCAGCCAGGATTAGAAGCCACACTCGGTCCATCCACTGCAGGACTGGCAGGCTGTTCCCCAGACTCATTTGTGGCCACTAAGGGACAATCTACCTCCCTTTGGTACTTCGGTGCCCTACCCGCCATTAATGGTAACTGGTGGCCTCAGCACCTTTAATGCATTAAGCCTCACACCTCTCCTTTGAGCAGAGCGGGGCTGAGATTCCCATTTTACAGATGGGGAAGCGAGGCCCAGAGAGACTAAGTGATTTGCCCAAGGACACACAGGAAGGTTGTGGCAGAGCCAGGAATTGAACCTGGCTCTCCAGTGTGCCAACCTAACCCCCTATCCACTAGACCACTCCCCTCCTTCTTCCTCTGGGTGAATGGCTGAAGCCAGCCATCAGACATGCAAAGGACAGGACGCGCCAGCACTTTACAGGGACCCAGCCTTAGTGCTGCTAACTCTGGGTCGTAGCGAGCATCCCTGAGAGCTTTTAACTCTTGACTTCAGGTGCTCTGTCCATAGGATGATCCTAATCTGGTGTAGCTGGGAGTGAGGATCCCCCCAGAAAGGGGGAGATCTGTTCAACAGGAGAGCGTAAAGGAACAACCTCCACCTTGCAGGACTGGGCCTTCTGTCACTGCGTGTATTTCAACCACGCAAAGAGCACGGCATCCTAGCAATGCCAGTTACAAGACCTCCACCGAACAACCCAGCCGTAGCTTCCCGACCATGGGGGATGCACCTGGAACACAGGTGAGGTTAACCGAGGGACGAGCGCAATGAATCCGTAAAACCTTTAAACACAAAAATAACATGAAGTAGATTTTTCCCCCTGATACAAGGAGGACAGTTAATACCCAGGAGGATTAAAGCAGTGAGAGGGGAGGGGGAAGAGTTTCCTATTAGGGACACAATGTACTTGATGGAGCAGGGAGCCTTCTCTGCAGGCCAAAAGGAAAATCCACCATGAAATCTAACTGAGTGCCCAGGTAACTGAAACCAGCAACCCCTGCACAAAACAAGAGCTGCTGAATAGAGACGCACCATCCAGGGAGAAAGCGGCCTGCACTCCTCAGCAACTGCAATGTACGGGCCTGCGCCAGAGCAACGTCCATGTGGGTTGGAGTGAGAGACGCCAAACAGGGTTGTGCCACTTTCCCCCAGGTGGCAGGGACAGAGCCCCTTGCTCTCCGGCGCCAATGCAAAAGAGCAGCATTCGCTGACCCAAGTCAGACCCAGCCGCCAGGGCCTGTAAGAGGGATCAGAGAGGAAAGCACTCGTGTCCCAGAATCCACTGGGGGTGCTTTGATCCCGTCCTAACACAACAGCGTGTTCTCCTCCGGCTGCACTCACAGACTAAATCTTGCTCTATACCCCGCTTCTGCTCCCGGCCGTCTCTGTGCTCTCTGCTGGTACAAGAGCTCTCCCTTCAGCTCTGGCTACCTGTCTCTCCCCCCTCACTGGCCGGCTGCCTGTACGTCTCTGCTCCCTTCCCAGCGTTGCTGGCCTCATTGCTTTGGTTTGACCTCCACAGTTCTTTAGGCACCGGGGACTTACCAGGACTGTTTATGTCCCACCTATGGAAGTGCAAACTGACACCTAAGTGCATAAGAACAGACATGTGCGCGAACACCCCTCTCCCCAAGGGGCTGATTACCAGAGGTGCCAAGTTCTTGCAGCTCCTACTGACTTCAGCTGCAGGCACTCAGCACTACCCCCCAGACCCCAAACGTCCAGCATCGGGACTGGGATGTCCTCTCACAGCAGCCCCACTTGAAAGCTAACCCAAAGTTTGGGGCACTAGGCTCTGGGGTGGCGGGCTCAGCCCATTTCTATTCTCTGCAATTCAGACCCCATTCCCGTCTGCTGCTCGGAATTATTCAGAGCATACGGGGACCCAGTTTGTGCCAGGGACACTTTCCAAAGGGACGGGTTCCCGCTGCCCCATGGACAAGCACAGAGCACTTGCCACCGACGTGGAGACATGCACAGACACTGCCCCGCCAGGGGTTACTCACCGGCCTGAGCTTTGGGGAGATGATGTCTAGGAGCAGACAGAGTGCCTCCAGGATGAGAGACTGCGGCCCCGCGCGGCTCCGAGAGCTGGGCGCGATCCCCGATATCATGGACGCCACGAGATTCTGCATCTGGTTCAGTTTGGTCAGAGCCTGGTTTAAGACAGAGCAGGAAACCTGTGAGCCACTGTGTTTTCGCAAACACACTTACATCCAAAGGCAAATCACCTAGGAACCCAGGAGTCCGAGTCAAGCTCCTCTGCTCCAACGGCTGCTTCCTTCCAGCAACACAGCTGTAACCATCTCACCTACAGAAAGGAAGCCAATAACCCTCCCTCGTAGGCCCCAAAGCACCGGCCCAGGCCCATTAGTCCTCAGTAACTTGCCTCGTATTGGCTGTTGGGATAGGCTAGTCTGGGGACGCTGGAAGCAGCAAAGAGCAGATGAAAAGCAACAGGGAGGAAGGGCAGGTATCTCATCAACTGGAAGTTCTGGCCGTGCATCACGGTGCTGCTGACTATGTCGGAGAAGCCCAGCCACTCCAGAGCCAGACACACCGCGCTGAAATTGGAATCCTTTAACTTCATGTTCAGGAAGTTGTCGTACAGGCCCTGGAAGGAACAGAGCAGAGCGAAGGTTACATATTGATCCTGACTAGACAGCCTGTCACCTTCATGGCTGGGAGTCAGGGTTTCAAGCATCCCACTAATATGTAGTTCAGCTGCTGCGTATCAACCTCCTGCACTATCCAGAAGTAACAGCAAATCAATCCTTGTGGCATCTGCGTGTTAAACGCACACAGGCAACTGAACGGGTTTTATTTATTTGTGACAACCAGCAATCAGATCGGCTGCTCTTGCCCAATCCTAGGTTTTATGACAGTTGATGCATCACAATGACCGGAATTTATCATGCTTCTTATTTTTCACCGTTTGAAGACTAAAGGCCACGTTTTCATAACTGTGCATTTGCGTGTGTGCAGGTTAGGCAGACAATTACCGTGACTTCCCAATTGCATGTACAAGCATTGTATTTGCCCATGAAAACATGAGATTTTCAACAACCGTGTGTGCAAAATTAGCATCTAAATGATTGCACATTTGCGCAGGTACACAGTTGCAAAAATAAAGGCCTATAGATCTTTAGCCAATTAGAACAGTATGGCGTTATCAGTGTTTCCATCAGAAAGTATTTGTTGTATCTCCAAAAAGAATTTAAAGGGTGTCTTTCGGGTTTTTAAGCATTGGTACCCCCACACCCCCCATCAAAGGGAACTGTAAACATTTATAATTTGTGATAGTTAATTGAAGAAAAAATCCATTCCCTGGCTAAACTTCCACACAAATGCCCTCATATAAAAACTTGATTTCATTTCACAATCAGAACGGCTGCGTTGGAAGTCTCCAGACAGCCATGGAGTTCAATCAGTAACATTCCCGAGATTAACCAACTCTCACGCACGCTGCTACTAATCAAGTAGTATCTCTGCCAAGAAAAGTTTTCAGTTCACAAAGGGTGTGTTGCCCAGAGTAAGCAGAACATCACCGAGAAGTCAACGGAACTATACCGACTTCCACCTCAGAGTCTGGTTCACAAAATTCACCCCCCTTTCTCTGTGTAGAATAGCGACATATTTACTTCCCTCTGTCCACCAGGATAAGATACTGGGCCATGTCACGCCACACTGCGCTGTAACTCCACATGGGAGCGGCTGAGTCCACCACTTCCAAGTGCCCTTGCAGTATCACCACACATTGCATGGAGTTACCGTGGTGTCCAATGGTTATTTACCCGCCATGGCTGAGATGAACGGCATAAGGCGCCATGATTCTCTCATCTACCAAGGTATCATAAGGCAGTGGCTCTCAACCAGGGGTCCGGGGCCCCCTGGGGGACCGTGAGCAGGTTTCAGGGGGGCCCCCCAAGCAGGGCCAAGGCTAGACTCTCTGGGGCCCAGGGCAGAAAGCCAAAGTCTCGCTGCACAGGGCTGAAGCTCGGGGCCCTGAGCCCCGCCAGCCAGGGCTGAAGACGAAGCCTGAGCAATGTAGCTTCCCCAGGCAATTGCCCTGCTTGCTACCCTCTAACACCGGCCCTGGCTTTTATATGCAGAAAACCAGTTGTTATGGCACAGCTGGGCCGTTGAGTTTTTAATAGCGTGTGGAGTGGGGGGAGGGGGCGGCTCAGAAAGAAAAAGGTTGAGAACCCCTGTCATAAGGGAACCTGGAAGTAATTTTCAGTCACCGCCGTACCATAGTGAAACATGGTTTTCCCCTTCATTCCATTCCACAGCCTCTGGCTTGGTCTTATTTTAGAATGGCCAGCTGGCAACAGATGTGGTCCTCGAGACTAAAACGGCGTGACCTCCCTGGTGTGATGCCAGCTGTAGCCAGATCTCTGCCTCATAACCTGGGTGGAAAATACCCTGGGGGGGGTGGAGGCAACAGCACCTGGCTTTCCTGCGGAAAGTGCTGTACCTGAGTGAGCTTCTCTTGCTCCCCAGAAGAGGTGGTGAGGTGCAGGATGTGATGGAACCTTTGGGTGGATGCATTAAGACCAGCTCTTCCCCCCGACATGGTTAGCATCTCAGCATCTCCTCCTGGGAGGATCTGATTTGGCAAGGAAGGGTCCATTCCAATCCTCTGTCTGGGGAGAGACAAAGGAACAAAGGCGGGAGCGTGGGTGAATAATAGACCCCATCCCCCCTGAAGAAAGGGTGGTGCGGTCCAAAGATAGAGAGATTAGCAGAGCACGCTCAGGCTGTTCAGAATGGCTTTAGCATTGCCCTCCATCCAAGTTACAACCAACTCTGGAGATGGCACAAGAGGACACAAGAATACGCTTAATACCCAAGAGCTGCTTAAATGAAGCCCTCCGTGCCGCAGGATATGAATGATGGCCTATGCATTGGAATGGAGATTTCAGATTTCTCCATTGCAAACAAATGCACATAGCTACTCGTTTCTGTAGCCTTAGTGGTACCTGAAACCCCCTCCTCCTCCCCCACACTGAACAAACGAGAGTCTGTTTCCTATGCTACCCTGCTCTCTCCATGGTGGAGACATAACCAGCACTCTCTTTACCTCTGAACTTTTGGAAGCTGGAAGATCTCCTGCCAGATGGAGAAGAGCCCCTTGTTCTGGTCCTTCAAGCCAATCTTCATTGTCTGCACCATCCTCATGCTGACCTCTTTCTTGCCTCGGCCATGAAGGAACTGGAAACACAACCAAGAAGTCTGATTATAGGCAATGCCACGAAGAACGTGAGGGCGGGTCCCTGCTGAAGAGGAAGGCAATTAGGGGCAAGGCAGAAAGAGGCTTTCAGTGGCATTTGACCATTCATCCTTCCAAGCTTGTGCTGATAAAAATGGCAGTTAATGGCACCCGAATCTGATTCCACATACTCTGTCTACAGGGTGATGCTAAGTTGTGATCCCAGAAAAGGGGGAGATCTGCTTAACAGGAGAGCTTAAAGAAATTAAGTGGAGCAGACTGGATGGACATTTCAAAGGCCCAGTGATGGGATACAGAGCTTTTCCTCTAAACGGCCAGCTGGAATCCAGCCCCGTGTCAAGAGCCACAGAGCGTACCTGCAAGGTGTTTATACACGAGCGGATGTCATTCTCGGTCTTCTCACACAGCACCGTGAGCGCCCCTGTATCTGCCTTCATGTCCTGCTTGACGGCAATCTACAGAAAAGGGAGGGTGTGTGTTAGCTCCCGTGCGACACAGGCCTCACGGAGAAATAACCCCGGGCAGAAAGGCGCTTTGGGCGTATACTGACCTCGTAGAGTCTCTGCACAAGCCGGGAGGGGGCGGTCTGAGGGAAATTTAAGAGGAACGCTTGCTGTCTCAGCTGCCTCAGAGAGGGGACATACCTGCCAAAGGGGGACACAGAGGCCTTTAAGGATAACCCGTACGGAGGAGGGAAATCAACCAAAATAATGGGCCTGTAGCTACAGCCCAGGCCTAACGCCTCTCTTCAGTGGAAGTTTGGTCCATAGGGAGCTCAGGGCTCTCCACCCTGGCATACGTTTACACATACTGGGTTAAAAGGGTCCTGGGCAGGTGAGGGTTTGTAACGCACACGAACAGAGGACTTGGTGATTTCAGAAAGGCTAGTGAGAAGGAGTTTTAAAAGGTGCTTTCTCTGGGGAGGTTTGATAAGTCACTAAGTTGCCTTGGGAATGCGATGGTGGGCAGATGCTGCTCACGAGAACGTGGTGGGACCAGAAATGTGCCAGCATCTCTCCCGACCAGCGCTACAATGGTAATTTAGCTGGAGGAGAAAAACAGTTGAATGATGAGAGAGAGAGAGAGAGAGAGAGAAGGGGGGGGGGAATGGCTTTCACATAATGAATCACACAGTGTCTTCACCAGAGGTCCCCAAAGTGTGGGGCGCATCCCCCAAAGGGGGCATAGAGGAACGTCCTGGGGTGCGTGGCAGGGCCTGGGCCAGCCCCCATGGGGGCGGGGAGGGAGCGCCACCCAGCCCCTCCCCACCCCCAGCTCTGCTCCAGTCCTGCCCTCCAGCTCGTGTCTGGCGCCCTCCCCAGCCCCGGTGTGGCTCCGTTCTTGGCTCGGGGCTGAGGCTGGGGGCAAGGCAGGGAGCGGAGTCACACCTGGCCATGGGCCCAGCTGCCGGCCCCCACCACAGCCCAGCTGCAGCTCCGCTCCCGCCCACGGCCCACCCACAGCTGCAACTCCAGCTTCAGCTTCCTTACCCCGTCCACCCGCCAGCCCCTTCCAGCCGGGGCCCTGTTCCCGGCCTGGCAGAGGTGCGTGGACAAGGGTGGGGGGGGCGGGCGAAGGGGGGGCAACCCTCAAAAGTTTGGGGACCACTGGTCTTCACAGTCACACCACACAAACCACGTACTCAGTGTGGTCTGCAGAGAAGGAAGCAAAGCATTCAGAAGTAAAACTAACCACCATTATTCTTTATTCTAGTCCCAGCCCACGGAGCAGCCAGCCAGCAACCCTCTGCTGGTTGGTTCTGGTTTGACGTCTGATCCTATCTTCCATTTCCTGACCCAGAGTGAAAGGCCCCAAATGAAAGATACTAACTGGTCATTGCAAATGCAGATGATTGGCCTTAATAAGATGCCGCCTTCCCGTCTCCTTTTTCTGGCACCTACTCCGCCAGGGTTAGCTGCCGGCTCGGTCTCCGAGTCCTTACGGCTGATGATGCTTAGCAACACGTTAATAGAAGCCTTGAAGAATTGGGTGGGGGAAAGAGGGGGAAAAAAAGAGTGAACGTTAGTTATTGAGGGATGCAGGAAAGAGTTAAAACAACTGAGCTAATTCTCAGCTATGGGGAAAGCTGGGGGGTAGGTCAGGATGCTCAACACCAGTGCACTGGGTGGGGCACTCCTCAGCTGGATCTCTCTTCCTCGGGGTCTTCTGCCCAAGATCAAGCACAGAACTGGTGTTAGTACGAGATCTGTCCATTATTGGGGGACTCTGTGCTGGCCTCGCTGTGGGGCGGGCACCGCAATCCAATCTCTGAGCTCTACAGTCCTGTACGTATCCTCTCCCCAAGACGCCCAAGCCTACCAAATGCTTTTCTTGGAAGGACGCCCACAAGCACACAGCCCAGTTAAAGGCTTCACCCCATTCTACAACCATCCCTCCCATTTCCGACTTGCTTAGAACCCTCTCGACCTCTTCCCCATTGCACGCGGCACGCATTGCAGACATGAGTCGCCACCCCTAGGAGTCAGGCTTTGACATCCCTCATTGGGCCCAGCCAAGGGAGAAGCCAGGCTTAAGTTCTCCTCTCTCAGAAAGTTACTGACCAGTCAAAGCAGAGCGATGGTGACTAAACACACCTGCAGCAAACCACTAAGGGCCAGATTTTTAAAGGTATTAAAGCGTCTGGTGGGATTTTCAAAAGCCTCTAGCCACTGAACTCCCGCTAATTTCAGTGGGTGTCAGGCAAGTAGGTGTTTTTGAAAATATCACTGGGTGCCTAGGTACCTTTCAAAAACTGGCTTTAAGTGTCTCGGTCACTTTCCTGCTCCCTCAACACAGAAGAACAAGTGACGAGGAAACGGTAGGATCTCCCCAGCTACGAAACCCAAGGTTGGGCCCCCCTCACAAGTCACAGGGCTTACAGTTGGCGCACCGTCTATCTCATCAATGATCAGGCAGTTGGGCTTCTCACTGGCCCCCAGCACAGACTTCATCTGAGTAGCTGCTTCAATCCGCGTTTTGAATATGTCCGGGCTGCGGTCATCACTGAAACAAAAGCCGTTTGGAGCCGTTTATATCCCTCTTCAGTTTATTCTGCCTTGAAGATATCCTGCCAGGATAGACCGGAAGGCCAGGCAGGAGAACCGACTCACCTGGCGTTCATTTCAACGGCATTGTATCCTGCATGCTTGGCAATCACGTGGGCCAGCGTGGTCTTCCCCAAACCCGGTGGGCCACACAGCAGCGCCACCTGCAGCAGAGAGTGGGAATACAGAGCCATGCACACCGTGTGCCCAGCACCGGTAGGGTGACCAGACAGCAAATGTGAAAAATCAGGACGGGGGTGGGGGGTAATAGGAGCCTATATAAGAAAAAGACCCCAAAATCGGGACTGTTCCTATAAAACCGGGACATCTGGTCACCCTAAGCACAGGAGACAGTCGCTCGATATCAAACAAGGTCTATGTTACAAAGGGTCAAAGCTGTACAGCCTGAAAAATTGCTCTGTCTTTAAAGCTGCCCCATCTTCTACCTCCCAAGGCTCCGGGAACTTCTTGGCATTAAGATCCTATGGTGCTTTACAGAGCAACACTAGCCCAGTAGCCTGATCAAATCCCAGTTTGGGTCATTGTAACCTTGCCTATTTAATTCCTGCCATTTCAATGAAATTCTTCTTCACTTCCTTTCCTAAATGATCCCGTGGCACTGCTATTAAACATCAGCCTTGGTCCACCCTAGAAGTGGCTGCATGGATTGCTAGATCTATGTATTTTACATACCTAAGTCTGGCCAAGTTATAAAAGCAAATGAAAACAGGTCACTTATTCATCGAAGCGATGGGAGAATCCATTAATGGAACACATAAGGCAACCTGAACTATAGGCATCAACGCCAGCTGTGCCTGCAATATGTATGATGGTATATTTAAGTTTGTAGAGTGCTTTGGGATCCCTTCAGGGTGACACATTCTGCATAAGTGGTTAAGATCCCAGCAATGTATTTACTTAAAACAATCTTTGCCATAACCTTAATTTATATCCCTTAACTTGCTATTTAATCTAACAAAGGAGATGCATGCAGTGCTATTCTGCTGTTGAGTATCTATTCTTATTTTCCCTTTAAAATCCATTTACGGGACAGAGCTAAGCTGATAAAATCATAAACTGAGTGTCTCATTTCATCCTCCTATGATGTATTTGTGCGGCACTGCCCTCTGCTGGAAGGAATCGTGCCTGCTTAAGTGTATGTAATGTCACCCTCTAGTGGAGGTGATTTTCAGAAGACAAGAATGAATTACAGGACAAGCACAAGTATGCGCCGAGTTGCAGCTACACATTTAATCTGCCTGTGCTTGGAACAATCTCCTTTCACCCCAGCCGCGATCCCACTTTTTAAACTTGCAAAATGCAAGAGCAAGCAGCAGTTGAAAGGAAAACCCCAAGAATTCACTTAAATTCTAAAAAGTAAATCCAAATTTCTCAGGGTTGTGCTGGAAGAGGAGGGGCCAAGCTGCTAACCCGCACCTTGTATTTGGGTCTCTTGTGTTGATCCAGCTCAGCCTCCAGAATCTCTTCTGTGAATTGTGCCTTACTTCTCCATTTGTTCTGCTGCTCCTTGGGCTGTTTGAATGGAGGGCGGGCGTCAGCGCTCGGCTTCGCTTTCTTCACGGGTTTTTCCTTCCCGAAGACCACCACGTCCCACAGCTTCAGCCATTTCAGAAGGCAGCGGTTTGTGTACTGAATGACAGAAGAGGAAAGGGGGCAGGATAAATAATCAAAGGCGCTTGAAGGATCTGCCTGAGCAGAAAATGAGAAACAGACATGTGCAAGAGAGACTCCCACGTACAGAGCTGAAAGCATCCTCCTCTGGAGCTTAAAAAGCTACTGTTTATGGACCGCACAGATCTCAGTTGGAGATTCTTTTCTGTGTGCGCACATGAAACAACCAGAGTTGAGCAGATCAGACTCGAGCCTTCAGGAGGCCGTAGGGATTTCTCCCCAGCCCAACCTCGACCCCCCAATACAGACACACAGAGTGTGTGTGTCCCAATACATGGATATAATTAACTAACTCAGGCATGTGACATTTTAATCTTCTTGAATGGAAGATGCCATCTGGCTTTGGAGATGCAAGCACCATCTAGCGGGCCCAGCACTGGATTAGGAATCAGGAGACCTGTGTTGTATGCGTAACTCTGCCACTGGCCTGCTGGGTGTCCCTAGGCCTGTCCCTTCCCACCTCTGTGCCTGTTTTCCCTCCCACCCTTTGCCTCGCTTGGCCACTTAAATGCCAGGTTCTTTGGGGCAGGGACCGTCTCTCACTATGTCTATGAACAGCATCTAGGTATGGGGTCCTGATCTCAGCTGGGGTTTCCAGGAGCTGCTATAACACAAACAACAATAATTTGGCACCAGAAACCCCCAGGATTAAAGAACTACCATCAAAAAACCCCATCGGGTCTACTTTATAGAGGGATCTTACATCATCACTGAGCAGCTCCGTGTAGTGTCTAGGAGTAAATCTGTCGACCCACAGGCAGTGCAGCGCAGATTCGTCCTCATCGTCAGCACCGTCTGTTTCCTCGTTAGGCTCTGGGGTCTCATTTCCAGCCTCTCCATGGAGGTGACTGCAAGAAACAAGGCAGAGATTAAAAACGTCAGCGCACAAAGTGCCCACCCCATGAGAGCCTGTACTAAAGTGAAAGGAAAGATCAGGTAATAGTCATCATATAAACACTAGCCTAGGTTCAAAACATCCAACACGCAAAGGATAGAAGAGATCCTAAATCCGGCTAACTTAATCCAGGCACCTGAGCAGTTAGAGAAATGCAGTGAAGGGAGAGCTACCTGCCCCAGGTCATGGCAGGTCCATGCTAGCCCATTGAGCAACTGCTACCTAGCCAGTGTTGAGGTATTTCAAAAGATCACAGACTGCACTGGATAAATAGAGGTGATTGGGGTTTAGGTATTTTTAGGGGTGTCCATTAATCGCAGTTAACTCACACAATTAACTCAAAAAAATTAATCACGATTAAAAAAATTAATTGCAGTTTTAATCACATTGTTAAATTTCAGTTGGTAGTCTACTGTTTATTAAATATTTTGGAGGTTTTTCTACTTTTTCATATATATGGTATCCTGTGTTGTAATTGAAATCGAAGTGTATATTTTTTTGATGATAAATATTTGCACTGTAAAAATGAGAAACAGAGGAAATAGTATTTTTCAATTCACCTCACACAAGTACCGTAGTGCAATTGCTTTGTCGTGAAAGTGCAACTTACAAATGTAGATTTTTTTTTGTTACATAACTGCACTCAAAACCAAAACAATGTAAAACTTCAGAGCCTACAAGTCCACTCAGTCCTACTTCTTGTTCAGCCAATCACTCAGACAAACAAGTTTCTTTACATTTGCAGGAGATAATGCTGCCCTCTTCTTATTTACAATGTCACCAGAAAGTGAAAAAAGGCGTTTGCATGGCACTTTTGTAGCACGGGATTCCAGCAGCGGTCACACCGGTGCCAAATACAGAGATAAAATAACCTCTCTACTCTTACTGGAGATTCCCCTGTTGATGCATCCCAGGATCACATTAGCTCTTTTGGTCACAGCATCGCACTGGGAGTTCATGTTCAGCTGATTATCCACCCTCCACCCCCAAATTATTTTCAGAATCACTGCTGCCCTGGAGACAGTCCCCTATCCTGTAGGTATGGCCTACGTTCTTTGTTCCTAGGTGGATTCATTTACATACTAAAATGCATATTGGTGCATGCGCCCAGCCTGCCCTCTTCATTATTTACCAGGCCCCCAATTTTTGTGTCATCTGCAGTTATCGGTGATGATTTTATGTTTCCTTCCAGGTCATTGATAAAAATCTTGAATAGCATCGGGCCAAGAGTACATCTTGCTGGACCCCACTGGAAACATTATTACAGTAACACCTGGAGGCCTCATCTGAGATCAGGGTCCCACTGCGCTAGCTGCTGTACATATACGTAGTAAGAGACCGTCCCTGCCTCAAAGAGCTCACAGTCTACATAGACATGAGAGGCAAACAGCAGGTGGAAAAGGATTATCGTGTTACAGATGGGGAACAGAGGCATGGCAAGATTTTTTTTTTTTTTTTTTTAAATGGAGATATACCTATCTCATAGAGCTGGAAGGGACCCTGAAGGGTCATCGAGTCCAGCCCCCTGACTTCACTAGCAGGACCAATTTTGCCCCAGATCCCTAAGTGGCCCCCTCAAGGATTGAACTCACAACCCTGGGCTTAGCAGGCCAATGCTCAAACCACTGAGCTATCCCCCCCCCCCCCTTTGTTACAATTGTACCCAGATCTCCTGACTTCCAGTTCATGCCCTGGACCACAAGGCCATTCTTCGACTTCAAGAAACACCCTGGAGCAGGCTCCAATGAGCAGGAAGCGTCAGTGGCTCAATCCCAACAGAAGCCTCATTGCGGTGATGGAAGCGGCACCAGAGAGTGACGTGTGAGAACCCTGGCAGTAGATGCTACAAGGATAGAAGGAGAATTGCCAAAATGACCCACCTGTTTAATATTTCGGTCAGCCGCTGCGATGCCTCCAGAACCCGCCTCCGACGCTTAAAAACAAACAGGGGTGCGATGGGAGTCAGAATTGCTCTAATACATTGGCTGGTGACTTAGCAAGGATTTCATAACTAATGCTCTTTGCCTGGGAGGGTGGCAAGGAGATTATGCTGAGATGACTTTATTTCGCTTTATTCCAAGAATTAAAATCCATATATTAAAATACGTCACTTCCCCTGGTGGGCATTCTCCAGACCTGGCTGTTCAGGGACACGATATTTAAGGCTACATTTTCGAAAGGTCTCTGTCTGTGCTTGCAATAAAACAATCTGTGTGCACCTGATGGGGCCTTTGGTGCAAGTATGAATGAGGCTGGGCTCTCAAACACCGCATGCTCCTCAAGAAGGCCGTCTGGCCAATTCTGAAGAACCAGGTTTTCCGATCTACCGTATACAAAAAAAGCTAATTTAAAGAGTACTACCCTGTCCTAGCTCATTTTGATCTCAGTGTTCTAGCCACACAAGTAAGAAAAATGAATCATGTAAATTTGTTGCTGGATATAATCTATATGGTCCCTCTGGGGCTGGCGCGTTCACCTCCTGAGGGTGCCTACACTGAAGCGGGAGCACCTGCGACAATCTGGTCAATTGTCTTGGTAGCTGAAACGGCCAAGAGCTTTTCTGCCACTGAGGTGAAAGTGACCAATGAAACCTTGGATCACCAGTGATGGACACAGACTGGACATCCAGCCAGACCAGGGCTAGGCAACCTATGGCACGCGTGCCAAAGGCGGCACGCAAGCTGATTTTCAGTGGCACTCACACTGCCTGGGTCCTGGCCACCGGTCCGGGGGGCTCTGCATTTTAATTTAATTTTAAATGAAGCTTCTTAAACATTTTAAAAACCTTATTTACTTTACATACAACAACAGTTTCGTTATATATTATAGACTTATAGAAAGAGACCTTCTAAAAACGTTAAAATGTATGACTGGCACGTGAAACCTTAAACTCGAGTGAATAAATGAAGACTCGGCACCCCACTTCTGAACGGTTGCCGACCCCTGAGCCAGACCGTCTTGAAGACCTAGCTAGAGATCGATTTGCATGGCGCTCTTTCTGCATGGAGACTCCGCCCCTTAAGGATCTGCTTTGTTGATGGTAATCTATACAGAGCCATGCCTGGAAACCAAACATTTCATATGGGAAAGGAGGGAGAAGGGTTAGTCCAACAGAGCAGACTCAAAGGGAAGTGGGGGAAGCCATCTCACACATTATTTGATTCATGTTAAGTGGGCAAAGCACTTAAGAACATAATACAGGGAATAAATTTACTAGGGGTGACATTTTCAAAAGCATGTAAGCGACTACCTCCCATTTTGAAAAGTGACGTAGGAATTTAGGTTTCAAAGTGGTAGCCATGTTAGTCTGTATCAGCAAAAACAACAAGGAGTTCTTGTGGCACCTTAAAGACTAATACATTTATTTGAGCATAAGCTTTCGTGGGCATCTGATGAAGTGGGTTTTAGCCCACGAAAGCTAATGCCTAAATAAATGTGTTAGTCTCTAAGGTGCCACAAGGACTCCTCATTGTTTTTAGGAATTTAGGAGACTAATTCTCTTTGAAAGCCAATAGGACTTTGGCGCTAAATCATTTACGTTCTTTTGGAAATGTTACCCCAGTCTTTTTCCATCTCTAGCTTCTACCATCAAATGGGAAGCAAGCAGCAGATCAGAAAGATGCAGCTGCTGACGATACTTCAGAACATCTGGAACCTTGATTTTCAGGTGTGTCTGCTAATTCTGGGTACCCAGCTTGACACACCGATAACTTAATTCTTTCACAGGTTCCACAAACTACAGTCAGAACTGCAGGAGCTTAAGCTGTATCGAAACTAAAGATCGAGGCACCCAGAATTAACAAACACTTGAGAATTCAGGTCGTCGATGCCTGACCCTAGAAATATCAATTGCTAGCTGAGAGGAAGAGCTAGAAATAGGAATTGGGTACCATACCTCTTCAGACACTTGCTCCTTTAGGTAGGAAAAAGGAACCCCCAGTAAGTGAAGTGGTCTTTGTGCGTTCCAGCCCAGAGAGTCGGGGAGCTGTAAAGATCAGAGACTGCACTAGTATTTACAAAGCACAGGTTCATATTTCACCCTTAGCAAGAGACTTTAGAGTACTCAGCTTCCATCACTACATTGGAGGCCACAGAACAAACCTACCCAACCCAGTCTCCAGATCTTACCTCCACTCCAATTCTGGAGTGATCTTCCTTCAGAACCATGAAGACTCTGGTGCCATCAGCAGAAGTCACATTGACGTAGTCCTCCAGGATGGGCGGGCGCTTGAGAACCCGTTTCGGGTCCTTTTCAGGGGGTGGCGTCATGCGTAGCGGAACCATGTCGCTCACTTCCAGGCTATCTGGGCTCAGGAACTTTGGACTCCTTTAACACAGGGACACAAGAGAAAGTGCCCATGAAATCACATGCCCAGCAGGCTAAACTCAATGTACCAAAACTTCCTTCAAAACCGAAACATTCGAATCTAATACGCCCAAAATCAGATTTCATGGGCCTTTCTAAGTCGCCAGAAAATGGCAACAAAGCAGGAAAATGCTGTGCAAACTTCCCCCAACCAAGCTCTGTCATCCACACACCGCCTGCCAGGCAGCATTCCCAGCTATTCTAGTACTGGGCGCCCTCCGCACAGCTCTGCCAACGGACCTACATGCTGGCCTGCAGGACTTGGTAGCCTAGTCACCCGCACAGTTTCTGCCCTGATATTAGAGTCCACCCCATACACCACTCTGCTGGCCCTCAACCGTGACTCCCCTCATCTCCTGTTAGTCCAGTCCTGCTCTTCCCGCCCTGTCAAAGCCCCTGAACCTGACCTCGTGCTCCTGACATGCCCAAGTAAGGCCCTCAAATATCACTGCAATGAGTATGGTAGAAAGGTTTAGATAGCGAGGGGTCTCTCCTGAGCAGAAACTGCCTGTGCTGTCAGTTCTGTGATGTGGACACAAAAAGGGACTAGGATAAAGCCACCCAAATAGTTTTCCCTTCTAACCTAAACGGACATCTGACCCCCAAGCTTCCAAAGACCTTTATTTTACTGCATAAGTTTAGCTCCAAAATTTAAAATTACTGACTGTCAAGGGCCTTCCTCACAATAGTGACAAAATAATGAGAAAGGGATTCAAACCCTGTTAACCTGGCACTCTGCGGTTTGGAGCAGTCCCCGGGGGAAGGAGGCGGGGTAATGTCGTCCTGGGGGAAATCAGGAGAGGCCAATTTGTCCTCCGCACCAAAATTCAGCTTCTTAACGGCTTCAAGTCTTCGTCGCTTTGGCTTAGGAGCTGTTCAACACAAAGGGAAGTGCGGGAGGGAATGTCGATCAAAGCAGGGTATTTACAGAGAGCTAATACAAGGATCTCAATGCACTTTATAAGCATTAGTGAACATTAGTGAACAGAGCTTCACATCCCCGTGTATCCCCTTTTAACAGACGGGCAACTGAGGCACAGTAAGGCAAACTGACCTGCCCAAAGAGTCAACAACAGAGACAGGAACGGAAGCCCGAGTTTCCAAGATCGTCCTGCTAGGACACACACTAACGTTTCCTGAATTAGAGAGATTCCGTACAGTACATTTTTCAGTGAAATGGCCTGCTCAGTGCCCACCTTTGGGACACCCTGAGAAATGAACGTCAGTTGCCTCAAAGAGGAACATGGGTGTGGGAGACGGGTGGTAGGCGTCCGCTTTACCCTCTAGATTAGAACAAACATGACAAACTGGCCAATCCAGCATCATGCCAATAGCCTGAGCTGCAAAGGGGATCAGCACCTAAGAAGAGCATTTAAGGTACAGCGGCAAAGGGAGGCATAAAAGGGCCTTGGCCTACACGTAACCAAAGAGCATTTCCAAAACATACTGAGCACAGAAGGAGGCTGGTGAGGGGACAAGCTCCCCGAACACTCCTCCTCCTCGGATTCATGCAGAATATGCCGCTTCTTAGGGTTAGCCTCCCCAGTGCTCTCCACGGCATTTGTCTGGTGTTGAGAGTCCTTTTCCTGGCCTGGCTTGCAATTTAGAGCGGCAGAGTCCTTAGCCACATCCCCGGCTGTGATAGCTTCTTCAAATGTCTGCTTTCTGCTTCGGAGCTGGGAGACTTTGGGGGCCGACGGCCGAGATGGGACATCTGAAAAAGATATTTTTTTAAAATGACAGCGATATGATGTGACCCCCATCTGCACGGGGGAAGCGGCCATGAATAAGCCTGATGTTAGCAGAGGAGATGCCAAACCAGACTGCAACACCGGCCAGCCAGCAGGCATAGCATTAAACCAGTCCTTTAGCCAGCTGAGCTTGAACAGGTTTCTTTTAAAATCCAGCTGGGTTCCATCTACATTTGCAAGTCAAGCCACGTTCCAGGTCAGTCCAGCTACAAGCAAGTTTAGACATGGTTGCTTGCCCCAGGGAGATGGAACCTCGGTATTGGCGACTGTATGAAGAAATGTACCACGCACATTATTAGCATATAAAACCCCCAGATAAGTTTCATTGCTCCTCAAGTTTAAAGCCGGCAGGGAGCAGAGTCAACATCCAAGACCAATGCTATGTACAAGGACATTAGGTAACCGCCACAACATGAGAAACCCCTTCCTGGGGCAAGTGGTTGATGGATCAAGGCTGAATCTCCTGATACACTAGGCAGCCCCGGCTTTGCCATCCTGAACTCAGCTCTGCCAGAGACCGGAGGNGGCGGGGGGGGGGGGGGGGGGGGGGGGGGGGGGGGGGGGGCACCTCTCTCCCCCCCCCCCAGTGCAAGCATGACTGCAACACACTAATTGGGACACACACAGCGCCACCCACCTTCCATCTCTGCCAGCACCTCCAGCTCGTCTGCAAACTGCTGATCGAACTCATCTTCAATGCCATACAGCTCCGGCTCCTCCATGAGCCCGGCCCCGAGCTCCCCTCCCGGGGCCCTGCACCCCACGCACCAGCCTTGCACCGCCGCCGCCGCCGGACCTGGGCTTCCCTTGCAACTGCAAGCCGGGCGCGCGCGCCTCGCATGCCCTTCCGGGTAACGTTCCATCCCGCCGCCTCGCGAGCCGCTGATTGGCTGCCTCGCCCTTCACGCGCCGCGGCCCTGTCTCGTGCCGCTCCCGGCTGGAAACAATGTAGCCGCGGCGCCTGTCCGCCAGCCCCGGGGCGCAGGGCAGCAGCTGCAGGTCGGTGGCGCTCGGTGCATTTCGGGGGTGGGTGCGGGAAGCAGGTTTTCGCTGCTGGGGACACCCCCGGGCCAGCGCAAAAAGTGCGGGAGGGGGGTTGCACGAATTTCCTCGCTCCTGCCCCGTGCAGGGACCGTCACCCCTTTGCTTGCGCTGTTTGTGCAGCTGGAGCAGCTGTCTCAAGAAGAAGTTGCTCAGAAGTCCGGCTGGGGGCGGCAGGAGGACGCGCTGACTAGGCTAATAAGGGCGTTATCCCGCAATCGGCCCCATCATCATTAATAACCCCCCCCCTCGCTGGCGCTTCTGCCGTTGCGAGGGGTCAGTGACAAGAAGCGGGGGATGAAGGGGCTTGGTCACAACGGGATGCGGGTACCAACAACAGCTGGGGCCTGCATCCTTTTTTTTCCCCCTGCCGTACATCACTGGATGCTGACAGCTACCAAAACAAGCTTCATTTTTGACAGGCGCTCAAACTCTCCAGGAGAATATACTGTATAGGGGACAATCTTGTGTTGTGCCCTGGAGGCGATGGAGGGGTTAGCGGGTGGAATCTTTTCCATCTTCAGTCATTCAGCCTGGACAGCAGGTGATTTATTTTTGATCTAGAGTGACCAGAGGGCAAGTGTGAAAAATCGGGACGGGGGTGGGGGGTAATAGGTGCCGATATAAGAAAAAGCCCCCAAAATCGGGACTGTCCCTATAAATTGGGACATATGGTCACCCTATTTTGATCTAAAAATCCATACGTGATGCGGAGGTGAAGGAGCACAACGCGCGTTGTGTTCCCATCCCACTGGTGTCTGCCGTTAAATGCACACTGTCCAATTTAAAACCATCTATTGTAAACAAACCATTCTTTGCCCATATTACTGACAACACTGATTCAGGTGCCAGCAGTTCCTTTCCGTAGTGCAAAGACGTAGCCTTAGGTTATGATAACTGAAAGGATTTAAAAACCTTTCACTCTGGATGGTTTTTGTTTACATTTTGCATTGCTCACAGCTTGATCAATGAAGTGACTTTCACTTTTGTTTTTAGGGCTGCAGTTTTTCAGTTTCAGCCAATACAGGGATATAAACAGATCGACACATATATATTTCTGAATCACTTTTTCCCATGGATTAAACATTTTTTAATGGCACAGTAACATTTCTGTTGGGTTTTGTAGAAGCTTTGCTTTACACCGTCTAAATTTTGGGTCTAGTCTGAGTTGACAGCATCCTTTCAATCATGGCCAGTGGAAAAGCCTGTCTGAAGTTCATCTGCACCCCGAAGTGTGTTAGTTGTCAATCCCACATCACATGGGTGCACTTGTTATTATAAATTATTTGTATTTGTGGTAGCACCTAGGAGCCCCAGCCAAGGACAAGGACCCCATTGTGCTAGGGGCTGTACAACCGCATTGTGACTCCCAAATGTTGCATAGAGTGTAGAAGTGAGAGGGTTCACTGCCCTTTGTACACAGCTGGAAGTGGGGAATCCATTAACATCACCACATCGCTGTACATCCCACAACAGGTGGGTGCACTCACTATTATTAATTACCCGTGTTGCGGTAGTGCCCCAATCAGGGTCCCATTGTGATTGTTGCTGTATTAACACAATAAAAGACAGTCCCTGCCCCAAGGAACTTGCTGTCTTTCTATGAGAAGACACATCAGGTGGGTGTAACAAACAATCAAAGAGGGTGGACGAAGGGAGGTGTGGAGCTTTCAACAGCTGGAGCGAGGCAGTGCTTCTGCACCGCATCCCAGCAGTCCAGTGTATGTTTGATCAATTCTGATGCTTTGTTTTGTTTTGTTTTTAAGGATTTTATAAACGAAAGAGCACGCTCCCGAGGTGGAACGCTTACTTCCCTTCAAAGGGCCATGGAGCCGGGCAGCATTGATAACTTGTCCATCCTGTACCAGAGCTCTGACTTCATTGTGGTCAACAAGCACTGGGATGTTCGCATCGACAGCAAGATGTGGTATGAGAAGCTGACCTTGCAGAGCCAGCTGAAGTACCGGTTCCCAGAGCTGGCTGACCCAGACACGTATTATGGCTTCAGGTAAGTGAGCACGGAAGGGCAACGTTCATCTCAGCTCGACAGAGATGTTATCCCAGTGCATGTCCTCTCCGAGACAGCTGTGATGTTCCAGGAACATGCAGCTTGCAAGAGTAGGACCTAGAGAGCCAGGGATGAAACAGTCACAGGCCAGGGCAGTCGACTTTGAAATGAGCTACCAGAGCAGATTCATCTGAACCAAAACCTGGCCACCTTCAGAACATGCTCCAAGATGCGACCGTGTCCCACTGTAACGGGAGCCAAGAAAGCAAAGAGAAGGGGAAAGAGGGAGAAGGTAAAGCTAGAATCGCTCCTGAAACCTGGGACCGGCAAAGAGCGGAATCCATCGCACACAGACAGTGCTTGGTGGATCTAAATTATCCACTGGAGCCCAGATCCTCAGTGGTATTTAGGCGCCTAACTCCCACTGAAATCATTAGAAGTGACGCGCCTTTGAGGATAAAGGCCCGAGTACTGAGATCCTGACTACACACTGCTCCAGGGGGGCTAACTGCTGGGCCATTCGGAACCCCTTTGACTTTAGCGGGGCCCCGTCTCAGTGGAAAGCCTCCATCCTCTGAGCAGCTTGCCCTAGACACTGCGATAATGGGCACTACGGAAAAACCGAACCGAGAATTAAAAGCACTTACAATTAATGCAGATAAATAAAGTACAAGACGTCCCATTGAAATGGTGCTCTACCAGCAACGGGGATTATCTGTAACTATTTCAGTAAAAGCAAATTCAAGTTGCCAGTGTCCCTTTAAGAATGGGTTGTCTTGAGAGTATGCTGAGCACTTACATAAGGCTTTGCATCTTCAGAGCTGGGCAGATCTGGACTACAAGCTCTTGGTGTGGGCCTGGGCTTGGGTCAAGATCCAGCATGTACCCCAGCGCTGTAGCTTAGCCTTTTAGGGTGGGATTTTCAAAGTAGCCTATGGGAGTCAGGCACCCAAACTCAATGTCCCGCATTTAAACCAGTACGCCAGACTCCTGCTGTGTGGGTGAAAGAGCCAGCTGTGGCTTCTCAGAATCCCATGGAGGGCGTTTCTGACCCTCCCTTGCACTCTCTCTCTCTCTCTCCTAGGTTTTGCCACCAGCTAGACTTTTCCACCAGTGGGGCCCTCTGCGTTGCTCTCAATAAAGCGGCTGCCGGTAGCGCGTACAAGTGTTTTAAGGAACGGATGGTGACCAAGGCCTATCTCGCTCTGGTAAGCGTAGCCCCCTCTGCATGGGCTCTGTCATGGTCCAGGTCCTCTCGGCCACCATTCGTTGCATCCTGCCCTTTTAATGGCAGCGTTACTCCCCGAGGCGTATAAACCGGTGGTGTGTCCTCAGCCATTTTTGGTGAAGGGTGGGATTCTGAAGGCACATCTGGCTCACAGCTGTTCAGCAGCAGCAGCACCGGTGATGAGGAGCTAGAACTAAACCAGAAGGCTCGGATAAGATCGGGGACTGACTTAATTTTTAAATATTCTAATCCCCCCCCCCCCTTCCTATTCACTCCAGGTTTCAGGGCCCACACTGGTTTCTCTGACCCTTCCTTCTAGGGGCTGTGGAAGCTCCCTATCAAGAGCAGCATTTCCGGACGAAGGGTCTCAGAAAGGAAAAACAAATGCAGAGGTTGATCCTAGCTCCGTAGTTGCCAATCAGAGTCTGACCAGGCTACGTGTTTCATGTCTTGAGTTAATGGAACTTTTTGTCTCCGCAGCTGCTTGCACTGTACAGATCAGCCCGTGTATATTGGAGAACGGGGCTAGTTGTTACAATGGGTCTGTCCTTTCCTTCGCTTTTGGCCATGGATCCTCTGCCCACGGACTGTCCTCATCCCTCCGTCTCTCTTAACATGGTGATTTCTGCTGCCGCCGTGACTAGCACAGAGGAAAACCTCTCCCCACCTTCACCCCTGCTATCCAGCTGTGCACCTAAGGGGGAGTGTTCTCAGAACCTGACCAGCATCAGCCCAAAAAGACAGGCACACAGTGCTGCTCGGCGCTGCCCACGCTCAGCTGTTTTCTAGGCTGTGGATTGTGATGGTTCCCCTGTGACCTGTCTGCATTAATCTCCTGACCCCAGGGCCAATTGTGCCCAGGAGATATATAATCAGCTTTAGTTTTTGGAGAGTTTTTTTTTAATCTGTCACTGATCATGCTCTTTCTTGGGTGTGCCAAGTCTCTGCACCTGGAGGAACCCAGACCTTGCTGTTGAATGCCTAGTATTCTGCCCTTTGCAGAGCTATTTGCCTAGCTTGGTCAAATAAAATCCCTGCTGGCTTTTGGTTGCGGTGCAATTTCCAGCAGGCCGGCCATTCTTTCTTCTTGTACAAAGTTCATCTTGACCCTCCCAGTGTGAATTTTCCAAGCATGCACTGTGGCACCAGCTCTCTAGGCAACAAGCAAAATGGACCGTGAGCTGTGCCCTTTTTCTGTATTGTGTGTTTCTACATAAGTGGAGGCCCATGATGCTGGTACTGAAGAGGGCTTTCCATGAGGAGATATGGCGCTGGCAGGGTTGTGCCGGTTTCCTGTTGAAACCAACCAATTCCTGGTACTTGGGGCCGATGGCAGACAGTACGATCTGAGAGCAGGTGTTGTGCCAGCCAAACAGATGGGCAGGAGACTAGCCAGAGTTTGTGCATATGTGAAGTACATGTTTGTTGCACCAATGCCCGTGGCTTGTATGGGGAAGTGCCAGGTTATAAAGCTACCGGAGCTGCAGGTGACCGTTCCATTTCATCCCCAGAAGAACGGGATGGAGTGATCTACAGGGGTTGATTGTCAGTCTAATATAACTTCCATGCCCCTTGGACATCCTCTCCGGAAGGCACAGACATTTATTCCACAGCTTCCCATGGGTTTCTGCCACCAACAGGCTGAAGAAGATGAATAGATTCATAGGTTTGGAGGGTTTTTAAAGGCCAGAATGGCCATTTACAATCACTTTGTCTGACCTCCTGCATACCTGCCGGCCAGAGAACCTCGCCCAGTAATTTTGCATCGGACTCATATGTCCTGGTGATGAGATTAGAGCTTGCTCACGGGGGAGCTGTCTTAAAACATTCCCCGCGTTGAGCATGTAAAATCCAGCATTGCCCAGGAGAGTAGGTGGTTTAGAGGATTTGCAGTAGGACCTAGATCCTTTCCTCCCTAGTCCAACAATTTCAGTCCAGCCCATCTTGGTAGTAGCTGCCAAGTCATTGCCGTCTGACAACTGGTTAATGGCCTCGGTGGTCCCACCAGTGGGTCTCAATAGAGTGAACCACTCCGTCAGCAGTCCCCGTGGTGCCACTCTGAGCAGGCAAGCGAAGGATCGAATGGACTGGAGTCTAATCCCCAATAGAAGTGATCTGTGCCAGCTGTTGATGAGATATGTTATCCGCACTGGTAATGTGCGTGCTGTACCGTTCCTGCAGATGGAGAAGAGTGCCTTCCAGGTCTGTCAATCCGGCACCTTTCACCGGCACCAAATAAGGAAAATCCCTGTAGTATTGTGAGGGTCTGGACTTGCAGGTAATTGGCTGAATACTGGGTGTGCCAAAAGAAAACAGATCCCCAAAGCTTTAAACGTAACTGGGGTGAAGGTTTCACGCATTAGTCAAGGAGTTTGGTAGTTCCATTGTTCCTACCTAGCTTGATTCACCGAACAATAGGTAAAGCCCGATTGTACTGTTTGCTTCATATCTGAGGAGATTTACGTACTTCCCTCCATGTGCAGCTCTACAGTAAAACCTTTGGCATGATTATATCAGCATTGAAAATCAGTCGGTATAAATATGCCAGTAATCTTTTGATGTACGAGCTGACATAACTCTGCAGAGATCAGAACAATTTGGTTCTGAAGCAATCTTGAGTGACGGCAGCCGGGTTCGGGTGGGGGGAATACGCCAAGATTATTGAATTCCTTAAATACAAGGATTTCTTCGTCTTAGTAGCTGAGGATAAACGTGTGCGATTTCCTGTGCTCTTGTGTGTTATTCTCTTTTGAACTTCGGTTTTCATGAAATGTTTCTAATCTCTGCTTTTTAATAACAACGGCGAGCACAGTTGAAAAAAGATGGTAATTAGTACTTACATCCTGACTCACCAAAGCATTTAAGCACGTGTCTAACTTTGAAGTCGATGTGATTTAACCATATGCTTAAAATATGAATAGAGACTCGGGAGACAGGAGTGAAAGAAATGCCAAAGATCGGCTCCAGTGCTCCAGTATGCAATGTCCCTTTTTCATACTGAGCAAGGAAATCCTTTCCCACTATTGGCTGTTGTTAGCCCCAGATGTTTCAGAGACAACCGTTGTGTGAATATGGTTTTGTGTTTATAGATATGAGCTGAGGGAATCATCTGCCTAGCAATCTGGCCGAGTTATTAATTCAGAGCCAATTGCAGACAAACGGCTTATTATCAGTGACATTTGGATGGTGTTGCAGGAGAAAACAAACATGCGTTGAGTAAATGTCACTTGGCGTTGCTTCTGAGACAGAATCAGTTTGTCCAGCAGAACTGAGGGATGTCAGACATTTCCTCACAGAGGCATCTTAGGAAGTACTATTGGTGTTTCTGGAGATAATTATTGATACCCACAGTTAATGTTGCAGGTGTTAAAAGTCTCTATGATAACCCACCCAAGATTTTATATATACTGTATATATGTGAGTGTGTATATATGTGGATATATTAGTATTGCTTTCAGAGTGGGTATTCTTTGTGCGAATCATGTGTCTGAACTGTATTTTCTGCGTCGTATTAACAGACGGATGCTGCAGCCACTGACATTTAGAATCGGGTACTCAGGTTCTGATTCTGAAAGTGACAGCACACGGTAGATTCATTGGAGTCCAATGGGCTCTACAGCAATGCAGTGGTCTGCATGCGCATTGTCAGTTCCAGGATCCAAACCTTAGATCATAAGCTCTTTGGGGCTGGGACTTTGCCTTCTTCTGTGTGAGCATGATTTTTGTGTCGAGTTTCCGTTTTCTTGGGGGAACAGTTGTGCCCAGAGTTGATGGCCCAGAAGAGGTTCCAAGTTTGTTAAATTGCAATTTATTACTGGATTTTGTTTTTTTCAGTGACCTGAAATTGTTCTGATCTGAGTTTCAGGGGTTGGTTTGTCCCGCTAGCTAGCTAACTAACTAACTAACTAACTAACTCTTCTGTGCTGCAGGTCAGGGGCCACGTGAGTGAAAGCAGAATGACGATCCGTTATGCCATAGGGAAGAACACGACAGAAGGCATGACCCACATGATGTGTATTGAAGGGGCAGAAGGTAAGCCTGCTCATAGATCAGGCCCTGTGTCCTTTCCTTGCACTGTTATCATGATTGTTTGGCTCACGAGACTGGCAGCTATGATGGATATGGCTGAACTCCTATTTCCCATCTTGTTCTAGGCTGTGACAATCCAAAGCCTTGCCTGTCAGAGCTAAGCGTCCTTGAGCATGGTTCATACAATGGTGACCCGGTAACTAAAGTGCTTCTACAGCCACTGACGGGTAAGTGCTGGAGGGCTGAGGCAACCCCAGCATGGCGCTGTTTCTTATGTTAGGGGGAGCCAGGCTGTAGGGCCTTGAGTAGGGTGCAGAGCTTTTCTGCTGACTCACCCTGACAGGGGGTGCTGGGTGGGTCTCATCAGCTAAAATATTGAGAGTCTCTCTGAGGCAAGAGAGCTAGAGGGAATGAGCAGGATGCCAGATGACTGCAGTTTCTCCCTGCAGGACATTTGCAGTCCTGGGCCTTTTCTCCACTGTTGTGATTTGGTTCTGCACTGTGGACCAGAAGCATTTAGGGGCTAGGATGAAATGAAAGTCAAACTCATTGTCAGTCATGACCTAAATTGGGTCTTGAGCCCGGGTCTCCAAAGGTCAAAGAGTATGATGCATTCTCTCCCAACAGCACGGGCGTCAAGAGCCAGGGATTCAATGTCAGTGTTTGAACTCTGTGCCCTTTGCGCTTTCATTCCCATGTTCCATTTAGGCCGGACGCACCAGCTCCGGGTTCACTGCAGTGCCGCTGGACACCCCATAGTGGGAGACTTCACGTACAGCTTTAAGAAGGACAGTAACCCGTACAGAATGATGCTCCATGCCTACTACCTGCGGATCCCTACCAGGGAGGAACTGATTGAGGTGAGTGCTCCTGACCCCTTTCTGACCTCTCTAGATAGCAACTGGGTCCCTCACCATGTTGTGCACCGCCTGGGTGAGATGATCCAGGAACTGAAGGACAAGACTATCCGGGCAGAGGAAGAGGAGAGGAACCAGGAAGCATTGCTTAGTAGTGGAGGAGAGGAGATGCCGAGCAAAGCCAAGACCCAGGAGAGAGAGGAAGAACGAGCCAAGTGTGAGCAATGGCTGGCGGAGTGGGCCTTGGCATGAGATGCTGCTGTTGCTGTGCATTTCAAACCCAATATTCCATTTGCTCATTGTGGGACATGACAGACAACACCCCACCCCCCGCCCAGGACCCAACGCCGCCTCCGCGTCCGCACTTTTTTATGCCGAGCTATCCTAGAATGAATCCTCCAAGGGTTCATTTCCGGGTCTGAAATTTGACTTATTTTAGCATCAAGTAGGATTTTGTTTTTCACGAGTCAAGCTCCACCCCACCACTGGATGCACTTTTCCTTGTTCTGCAACTCAGCTATGGGATTTGAATGTCATGCACCATATCAGAAATGAGGCAGAAGCCCCGGTGAACTGCACCTTTGGATTAGCGCTAAACTGCTGGGTGGGCGTCAGCAGAGCTAATCCATTTATGACGCTCCTGCAGAGGACGGTGGAGCTCCTTTCAAACCTGTAGTACTAAAACATTGCCAAGATACAATCAATTTCAAGGGAATCAGTACTGGAGGAGAGAAGGTGTGGACCTTAAGCCTTTCTGGGTGGAATCTTTGGATCTGCTTTCACTTCCCCATTCCCGCCTACTGAGTGATCATGTCCACTCACTGAGTCCTATTAGCTATTGCTGTCTTCCAGTGCAGGGCATGAAGAAATATCATGCAGCATTTTGCATTGATCCGACTGAAAGGATGAGAGTCATGCCAACCAGCCATGTGCTTTGCCAATAAATCCCAATGTGGGTAAGCCCCAGTTAAACAGCTGCTGGGAGGGTCCTCGAGTTGGAGTGTAGGACTCACTACCTTTCCCAAGTCTGCATTTAGACCATTTGTATTTTTAAAAGGTTTTAAATTGATGAATACTAATGAATTTTAAACTTTCTAAGGAAATTTGACACGGGATACAGTCCTTTAGCAGTTCTGCAATGCTGTCGGTCTCAGATGTTTGTAACATCACACTTCCAGTACATTGGCACCGGTAGCAGATTAAAAATATCCAACACCCCAAAACTTTTTCCTACAGGTGGTGAGATTTTATTACACCCTTTACTTATATGCTCCTTTTCTAAGAGCCTGCTCTTGCCTGGAGATGCACATGTCACTCCTGCTACGACTAAAAATGGGCATTCCAGGCAATTCTCAGCAGGAGAACACAACCCTAAGTAAATTCATGAGAATCACCTTGTTCTCCTAATGCCTGTGACAGGGCACTGCACTGTCTGGCTTGCACCACTAGATGGTGCCATAGGCAGTCTCAGGTATCACAGACCATTTGTTTAAATTGTCTTAGGACTTCAGCAGTGAGACTAGAGGAAAAACACACACAACTAAAGGAATATTAAAGGGCTGGTGCACACAAACCATGGCAAGGAAGGCCGGGACTCAGTGTCCCTGTTCTGGGAGAGTCCAGAGTTGAAGGGAAGCCTTAACCGAGAATTTCCTTGCTTTGCAAATCTCATTCAAACCTTCAGTGTTGCTGTACAGGCCATTTTTGTGTTTTAATTTTCTCCTTCGGCTTTTAACGGTAGTTTTAAAATAATGGAATAAAACTGTAATGGAATTCTGTGAGACCGTCCATAGATTATTGGGACAATAAACCATGATAGCCCATTCAGATCTATTGTGACCTGCGTATCTTAGCTATTTATATCGCACCAGTCACCTTCGTATCTAAGCACTGAGCTGTCACATCAGTGCATGCCTTTAGGGTCCCTTAATCCCCAGCCTATTGTGCAGCTGACAGTGCACACTGTTTCGGTGTTGTTATAGCCGTGCCGATCCTAGGATATTAGAGAGGCAAAGGGGGCGAGGGAATATCTTTTATTGGACCAACTTCCGAAAGAGACAAGCTTTTGAGCTTCTACAGAGCTTTTCTCAAGGTCAGAGTAAAAGATATGACCTCAGCCACCTTGTCTGTTCCCCCAGATGACAAATATATCTACTGGGAGATGAAAAGAACTTGGCCGCTCTCCCCGGGACATGGAAACATAAACATTCTGCTGGGTCACTTAAATCATGCTTGGGTTATGCCCCTCAGAATGGGTCTCGTCACCTATTTCCATGGACGCCATTTGATACGTCCTCGGTATAGTCTCAGCTGCCAATGTAATGTACTCAGGCTCGCTTGTTTCCGGCACTGTAGCCGGTATGTTCTCCTTCTGGAGCACATGTAGCTCAGACCGACACACCCATCGGGAGGAGGGTTGATGTCTTATAGAATTACCTCTCATTGCACCAGTGGATGCATGTATGTGTCTGCAGCTTCCAGGAACTGTAGGGAATTGCCATGAAATGGGTCTTTGAGATAATAGTTCATCATCAGAGCTTTTGATGCATGATTAGGAGAATCTTCCTGTTTGGCACTTTATTGCTTGATATTTTGTGCGTGTGTCGCAGGCAGTTAGGGCCAGATAATACCTGGTGGGTCATTATTTTTCATGGTTCTTCCCGACACTATTCCCACTCATATCCGAAGCAGTGATCAGCTGATCGATGAATGTGAATTGACCCTGAGGGACATTCGTTAGGAGCAAAGCGTTCAGCAAATTTTAGTAGCTACAGGAAGCAGAGACTCTAGCTTGGTTTGCTTTAGTATCTGAACCTCCCCATTGAGTATCCTAGTTCAGCTGCTGGTATTTTGCCAGGCAGGCAGAGTCTCATCCAGTAGAGAACATATCTCTTGCTCCAGAGACTGCTGGAGATTGTGTTAGTCAAAAGACGTGACATGCATCAGTTGGCTGAAGCATGATCGTAGGAGTCATGATCTTAAAAAGCAATTCACGGAATAGCATTAGCATTGGCTCAGGGCAGTCCTGCTTATCAGCATTACTGGCTGGAGGTTACATACTGCAGCTATGCAGGCTAATGTTAGCTGCCCGTTTGGAGGTGGACAGAATATTTGTGGAAGTAGAGGACCAGGGATGAGAAGTTCTGTGGACAAAACCTCTAAGACTCTTATCAGTAATGTCTGCACCAAAGGTCCCAGTCTCACCTACCTTTGTCACACATACGCAAAGTGATGGGGGAAGCGTAGAGAGGGGAGCCTGTTGGGAAGTAGCCTGATGAGATTCCTTCAACTCTAAGCCAGTGATGAGCACCAGTATACTGAGTAAGTGACTTCCCTGATCAGTGTGAGAAGGTGAAATTCACTGTGGTGGAAAGATCACACACAAAGTCCTGGGCAACACTTTATGCTCTTAACACAAGGCCTGGTGCAGGGCACGTACGCTGGGGTGAATTGTACCCTGTAAGCGATTTAGAAAGTGTCTTCCAGCTGAGATATGCTCAGCATAGATCCTACCAGCTCAGCATCGGCGTGTGTGGTGGGAGCCATTTGGCTGCCTGTTGGCCATGAAGATCTCAATTTGTCTTCACTGTGATGACCCAGTACTCGCGCTCTCCCACACACATACACGCAAAGAGGAAATTAAGCCATTGTACGGGCAACCTCACTGGTTAGGTGAGTGCACCCTAGTGTTTGTTCACTGGTTGACGGACAAAACTTGTCCCAAATGTTTAAAGTCTTGAAAACATTCCATCCAGAACCCTGTGGACCAAATGTTGGTGCAAAGACCACAGCATCCCCTGTCTGCTCTGCATGCCCCAGAGGGTTTAGACTTTATGTATTGCACTTTTATCCAATGTTGCAGGAATCAGAGATGAATATTTTTTTCCTGAAATTTTATGAATTGTGGATTGAGAAATATATTTTGCAGTAACGCTTTCACACTGCTTCCACCCTGGAACCCTGTTGTACAGTGTTTGCTCTTTGTGTTTATCATGTGGTAGAGATTTGATGGTTACTTCCCTTGGGTAATTTGCTAGGAGCCTTAAGTTGATCTATTTATATATTTATAATGTGGCGTGGGTAGTTTTTGTGGGAGTGTTTTGTGACATTTTGTAAACCTCAGGATAATCCTTGTTGTTTATTGTTAACGCATTTGTGGACATTCCTGTAATAAACCACTAAGTGTGCACCGTGTTTGTACCAATGGCCTGTTTAATTCACACAAACAGGGTGTTGCATGAAAAGGATGCTGCCATATAAAAAATAATAAATAGCCAGTGTCCTTAGCCCCTTAAATTAAGGCAAAGCTTTCTGCACTGCTCCTCCCGGTATCCTGACGAGGAATTATCTCCATTCTACAAATGCTACTAGACAAGTTTCCTTTTCTTTGCTAAAGGAACAGACTCTATGGAACACCAAGAGGGTCCCGTGGGTAGGTTCAATCAAGGGTAGGCTCCCCCACTGACTGCCTGTGTGAACTTGGGACGAGTCACTCTGTGACTCAGTTCCTCACCTGAGTAATGGTAGCAGTACTACCCTTCCTTACAGGGGACTTGTGAGGATGCATTCATTAAAATTGGGAGGCCTCCAGTGATGAGGGTCAGATAAGGACCTTAGGGAAATAAACCATTCCCTCCATGGTGATCTTGGAGGGAAAAGTAAGAATGAAGCATAGTTTAAAGGGGTGCTTTGTTCATTGCAGCCCAGTTATTGTCTCCATAATCTTCCTGAAAAAAACAACAAGGAGTCCGGTGGCACGTTAAAGAGTAACAGATTTATTTGGGCATAAGCTTTCGTGGGTAAAAAAAAAAGCGTATGCCCAAATAAATCTGTTAGTCTTTAAGGTGCCACCGGACTCCTTGTTGTTTTTGTGGATACAGACTAACACGGCTACCCCCTGATACTTGATAATCTTCCCTAGTTATTCCCTTACCTGTATTCATGGCCTAAATCTGAACACACACACACACACACTGAAACCAGATACCTCCATATCATGTACACAGAGCGAGACTTTTGACCGTCTTTGTGATTTGCCTAACCTGGTCACCTAGACTCAGGCCAGCAACAGGTGGGGAAGGAACATGCTCTCCCCCGACCTGCTCTTGAGCTTCATGGGTTCTTTGGAGGTGGAGCTGGAGGGTGAGTCTAGCCCATCAAACTTCATGTTCTCCTTGTTCAGACACGAGCTCGGATGAGTCACCGTGCATCTAGGATGCTATTTCCATGCGTCAGAGCAGAGCGTCGGCCCCTTGCTCTGAGTGAGGGGGCAGCAGGAATGTTCTCGCTCTCTGCACACCACCCCCATTGCATTGCATTGCCCAGGCCGCTCCTAAAACGCAGAATGCCCGAAATGTGACCTCAGCAATCCGAGCCCGACCTTGTCGTCCTCCTTGCAACAGCAGGTCCCTCCTAGTTCTCTGGCCCTCTCCACACAGGAGCTTGGCTTGCATTCGCTTGAACCAATCTATAACCGGCTTGGCTTTGAAATTTCCAAATGACATTTGATCCCGTCTACACTGAGCAGCCGAAACATGTTCAAACCAAGGTTCCCTTGAGTGGTTTAGAAGCTGGTTTTGATGCCAGTGGGGTTACAATAGTAAGTGACAGGACACACACACACACCCTTGATTAAACCCCGTGCAACCGGCGGTAGGGCTGTGTGCAGCCTAGTGACCGTGGAAGGCAGAGCAATTGTTTGCAGTATCAAGGAAGGCCAGACAAGCCAGGAGGGGCTTTAAGGAGGAATGAGCACATACTGGCCAGGCTGGAATATCTTGACTCTCCCAACTGCTCACGCCAACCCGGCAAACCTGCTATGAAAACACAGGCTTTAGTTCAGATCCGTCACTCAAGGGAAATCCCGCCAATAGCAGCTGCCGGTGCTAAGCTTTTGAAGGCCCTCCTGGTCAGCAGCGACTGGAGCGCGGAAGATGGACAAAGGGGCTTCATCGTTAAAGAGCTTTTAGCAAATTGCGATGAGAAAAAGCCAGGCAAGGCACTCAGGGAGGTGAAAAATGGCCCCAAGCACTTAACGAAAAGATCCCAGTGCATTGCTTTCCCACCACCCCACCGGCTGGGAAGCGCTGGGTGCAAAGATGCCAACTGTGATTTTTGGTTTCTTTGACGGATTTACATTGTACCTCATGCTCACAATACCGTTCAGACCCTTAATGCCCAGAGCCCTGCAAATCTGCCGATATCCGTGGATCGGGGACGGATTCAGGTTCAAATTTTGTATACGCGCAGGGCTCTGGTAATGCCCCCCAGTCACTAGATGATGATCGAATCTCCCATCTGCACCTGCCTTTAAAAAAACTGCTCTTTTTTTTAATTGAGAAGGGGGGGGTAGGGAGTGGGGAGTGGATCATTCTTCAGAGCTAATCAGTCCTGGGCCTCTTTGCTGATTCCATCAGCATGGGGGACAAATGACAACGGGGCTTTTAGTAACCTGGCAACATGTCCCTTGGAAATTGGACTGAGACTTCCCCAGCTCGGTTCACACAGGCTGCCGAAGGGCAGTCAGATGGTAGCCGGGTGTTATAAACAGCTTGCAGCCATGTTTGGGGATGGAACCAGACACCTATCGGCGAAAGGCCTCACATCCTGCTACCAATCCCTTTGGTGGCCATTTGTGGAACTTTCCACTAGTTGGTTTCATGGAATCCGTACCTTATAGACCATATATTATCGGTGGAGGGGCTGGTGAAATTTTTCCCAGGGAAGCGAAAAAACAAGAGGCTCCTTTTGAGGCAATATTTCAACAAGAAATGTGACTGTGAATTCCAGGAGGAGGAGGAGGAGGAGAAGGCGTTTGTCTCCCTAGACTCAGAGCCTAGGCCTGGGAGCCCAGAATTCCTGAGTCCTATGCTTAGAGATGCCACTGCCTAGGTTTCTGAATACTTTGCATGTACACAGCATTTTATAACACTATAGAGTTAAGCCTCACAACGCCTCTGTGAAGCTGTCAAATAATAGCCCTCCATTTTACCGATGGGGAAACTGAGTCTCGGAGAAAGTAAGTGATACACTAGCAGGTCAACGTCAGACCCGGGATTAGAACCCAGAGCAAGAGATTAAATTGGACGCATCAGTTGTCCTCTCTGAGTTATTTGCTCAGCTCTGCCTACAGGGGCCATTCCCGTCTCAAACGTCTGCAATCCAACCCTTTCTCGCCCCTGCCTTTCCCAGGCAGGAACAGGCCATAGCTCTAAACCCAACAGGCCAAATGCCCTTCTGGGGTAACTCTACTGAAGTCAATGGAGTTACAGCAGTGGAGAAATTGGCCCTTATTTAGTAACCTGCCACACAGGTGGCACTCGCTGTCTTGGGGCATCTCCGAAGAGTCCACTTGGCCCACATCTTGATAGGTACCTACCGGTGCAGCTGTTTGGAAGCTTACCTCCGGATTTGTTACATATGCAGCCATCAGGCTCTTCCTCAATGACTAGCGCTCTCTGTTCATTCACCTCATCTGGAAGATGATGCCTCGTTCACTAATAACCTTTAATATCATTACTGTAAAAAACAGACTTCACTCTAGGCAGAATGGTCCCACTGACAATACCAGCATTTTATTATTCTCCTGAGCCAAATGAGACCGAGGTAACTTTGGATTTAAACATACTAACCATCTGTTGAGGGCACAGACGTGGTGATTGGCACACTGGAAATGCCATAGGTAGCTAGATCGAGAGGTGAGAGATTTGTTTTACTTGTGCTCAGCTAGTTCAGGGAGGAAATTGCCAACAGGGATGTTATTCATAATACCCTTTTTCACATGTAATGCTTTTGGTACATCACAGGTTCTTTATTCAGGGGAAAGTGACCCTAAGGAGTGTAGTTTCCTGGGTTTAATTCATATTGCTCAGGGTTCGTGCAGGTTCCACAGACCCCTTTGTGATGGAAGTCTTGATTAGGCATCTTCTAACAGATTATCTATAAGAGCAGGAGAAGCAGCTGGGATAAAATAGGACCCGGTCCCAGAAGCTTTCCCTACAATCCAAACCCAACCTCTTTGGGGGGTTGATTACATTTTCTATTCCCCCTGCCCCGACCCCTTACTTTCCATTTTCACCCTCCATTTGCTTTTCCCCATTGACATACAGAAAAGGGCACTCATCTTTAGAAGGGTCTTCAGCATTTGGCTGATGGTGCACATGGCGGTGTGGGGGGGTCCTTGTTAAGACTGCTGTGTTTATGCTGACTGATGTCTACTCAATATCATGCACACTTTAAGCCCCTGCCTGCCGTGTAAGCAATGAGCTGTCAAGGTCCCCGTGCTGTGTTCTCGTTCCCAATATTAGACCTGACCTCAGGTTGCAAGCCTTAGGCAGTCAAAGGCCTTTTCCTGTAGATAATATCACATCGAACAGGTTTCTGTAGCCTAATCATTCTGCCAGGCAGCTATCTTTGCAGGAGATCATTCTAAAATAGAAACCAGAAACGTAAATGCCGGTATTGACTAACATGCTGCTTCAGGGGAACCAGTTGGGCAGGTTTGATGTCCCTTGCCTGGGAGTCATTCAGCAGAAAGACAAGAAGCTAAACAATGAGAGCAGCACCCTCTGGCTTAACGGGGCTGTGCTAGGAATTTTACCTTGGAGACACAGATCACAGAATCATAGAAACATAGGACTGGAAGGGACCTTGAGAGGTCATCTAGTCCAATCCCCTGCACTCATGGCAGGACTAAGTATTACGTAGACTATCCCTGTTTGGCTAACCTGCTCTTAAAAATCTCCAGTAATGGAGATTCCACAACCTCCCTAGGCATGACCCCCAGATCCCTTTCCGCAGTACTCCTTCCTAGGCAGTCGTTTCCCATTTTGTATGTGTGCAACTGATTGTTCCTTCCTAAATGGAGTACTTTGCATTTGTCCTTATCATGGTCTCTGCTAGGAGCTGTCTGGTAATGAGAGAAGGAGAGCTGAAATAATAACCTGCTCATCCTTTCCAGTAACAGGGCGGAAAAGAAGAAACCAGACCTCCTGAGCCTCAATAAAGACCAGGCCCGTTGACCCACTGGAGAACATTGTAGTGTCTGTGTTTCTCAAATGCGGCCACCAGGGGCTTTTCTTGCAGCCACTGCCTCATGGGTAGTGATTGGGGGTGGGATAGGGGAGGCAAAGCAGCAGTCCCTCCTCTGGGGTCCCCAGCAGGGGTTGATCCCTGCCCCTTTCTGGAGCCACAAACACTGTAGTTGCAGGTGACCAGTGTGAGTTCCCCACCAGCCCTGGGGTGGTGGGCAGCAGGCTCTGGCCATGCGGTGTCAGGCTCCGTCCCCCAGCTGCAGGGCTTCAGGCTCTGGCCCCAGACTCACCCCCTCCATTGCCCTGACCCCTGCTGCCTCCTCCACCTCCCCCCATCGTGTCCCCCATCGCCCCTGGCCCTCCTGCCTCTTTACCCTTTTAATTCTATTTGCAAACAGAGCGGGAATTATGGGACCAGATCCTCAGGACTTCAGCAGAGCTACACCACCTTCCACCAGCAGAGGAGCTGACCCCTCGTGCCCACCAACTGTTCACAAAGGGTGATGCCACCAAAAACAACACAAGAGGATATTGTGATTCACCCATCTGTTCTCTATTGCTAAAAGGAGCAGGAGGCACCTCACAACTGTGCCCCCCCCCCCCCCACACACACTTTTCTTTCACTTTCCAGTATTTACATCAATGCAAAAACTGATTAAAATCAGGAGAAGGCTGCCAAACTCAATGGCTAGGAAGAGTCATCATTATTACTTTCTTATTCATCATTGTTAGTGCTGCTGGGCTAAACTCATTATCTTCAGTGGGAGTATTGCCTGAGTAAACATTAAGAACAAAATGAAGGTTAAGGGGTGACTTGTTTAAAATCTATAACTACCTACATGGGGAACAAATATTTAATAATGGGCTCTTCAGTCTAGCAGAGAAAGGTATAACATGATCCAATGGCTGGAAGTTAAACCTAGACAAATGCAGACTGGAAATAAGGCGTACATTTTTAACAGTGAGAATAATTAATCACTGGAACAACTTACCAAGGGGCATGGTGGATTCTCCATCACTGACCATTTTTAAATCCAGATTGGATGTGTTTCTAAAAGATCTGCGCTAGGAATTATTTGGGGGAAGTTTTATGGCTTGTGTCATACAGCAAATTAGACTAGTAGATGATCCCAGTGGTACCTCCTGGCCTTGGGATCTAGGAATCTATGACCCCTCTGGGTCTGGCTCATTATTATAATTATCATTATTATATTTTATTAATAGGTTGGTTTACTGAGACATATTCTCCATCAGGCTGCGGTCCAGAATTAATTTTCCTCTTTCACGGGATGAATTTGCAGCTGGACCTGCCAGGAACACAGACTCCCAAGGGACTCCAAACAAACCACTGGGGGCATGGGGTGGCCTGAGTGAAGGATTGGCATTCTCCCCTTCCACACCCCTTCCCCAGCCTCTGTATTTCAGCTGTAAGCCCCCTTTTTTCTTTATCCGGTGGAGGATGGGCCAGCTCATTGCAATGGTCAGGCCATGGGAGAGGCTCATCTCTCCCCCACCCTCCCCCAGCGCAACCATTTTCTATTTATAATCATTTGTTGCCTGTAACACCTCCTGAAAAGCAGACACCACAGGGACTCACTGGTAACAAAGGACGATGGCTCAGGATGCCTTAGCAAGGGGTCGGGATTCTGTATTGGTCCTGTCCGAACACTTGGCTTCCAGCCAGTTTTTAGCTTTACAAGCCATCACATTTTTATGGGCCTTTTAAATTGCTCCCACACTTCCACCTTGACATGCAAATCAGGTAATTGTATGTCTAACGAGCAGATCTTTGTAAGCAGATGCAGGTTTTGAGCATGCGGACGGAGCGTGCACAGACTGGGAGCCCTAGCTGAAAATTTGTCCCTTTTTCTTTAACACAGTGACTCCAGTCTAGTGAACTAAGAAACCAGATCAGAGATGGTGGGACACATTCTGATCTCGGTTACACTGGTGGAGTAACTGTGTATTCACACTAGTGTAAATGACCTCAGAATCCAGCCTGGGATGCCAGCCCAGGGAACAATATACAATATGTAGTGTACTCCAGAATTGGAGTAGGAACTCTCTGTGAGCAGACTATGAGAATGGAGAGTATATGCTGCCTGCAATCTGGAAAGCAGATGGAAAGAAAGAAAAACTCACTGAGAGCTCTTTACGTCTCTTAAGCAGTGCAGTACAATGCAATGCTATACAATCCAATCCAATGCAGTACCACGCCACAGCTCTGTCTGCAATATATAAACTGTATCTCTAACACTCTCCTTATAATGTGTATGGTAAGATCCATTGTTTCATGTGTGTATATATATATCTTCCTTCTGTATTTTCCACTGCATGCATCCGATGAAGTGAGCTGTAGCCCACAAAAGCTTATGCTACAATAAATTTGTTAGTCTCTAAGGTGCCACAAGTACTCCTGTTCCTTTTTACAGTTTAAAGAGTTTCCACTGACTTCAAGGCAAGTTTTGACTGAGTAGGGAAAGCAGGACTGGGCCCGTTGTCATCTGTTGAAATGTTTCATGAAGGAACTAATTCACTCTCAAGGAAGTTCAAACTAACCGTTTTTTTAAAGGATCTTTTTCAAAGCACCATTTGAGAAACTGACTCGTCACACCCCCTGCTTGAGAGCAACATCCCCCACCCTGGAGTGATAAGACCAGGACAGACCTGTTCCTTAACATTACTCATCCCAGGGACACCAGGCACTAGCAGAAGCTGGGTTTTCAGCTCTCCTGGTAACAGGTGGGTGAACATCTTTATTTGGGTTAAAGAAATTTCACTCTAATAAAAGGAGGAGAAAACAAATGCCCAGAGTGGAGCAATGATGAAAATGAAACAATATTAACTTTATAGCCAATAGTACCATGGAGCAGTTAGACTATAATGAGATTTAGCTGAAAGTTTACTAACGTGGCTCGTTTCAGAGGGGTAGCAATGAAATAATTATGCTGTGGAATAAGTGAACAACCTATTGATCTGATCTCTAGCTTTTTACTTTCTACTAGCTATTTCTAGTTGATCTGATTGCTCTCTGTCTCTAGCTGGGGTAAAGAGGAGATGTGACACCTAACTGGTCTCACCCTGGTTTTACACAGATATAATTGTATGGACTACAATGGAGTTACTCCTGATCTGTCATTTAGATTCAGAGCCAGTGGTACCTAAGAATATGTGGTACCCTTATAAATATCCAAATCAGAGTACCGATAAATATTTCTGTTTAGTACATGAGGAATGCTAATTAGAGATGATGAGCAGGGTTCTGCTCTCAGCTTCAGTGCATTGCCCTGTGATTGCTAGCAGAATGTCCCATTACTTCTAAAGCGGAAAAACGGGAAATCCATAGGTGCTGGAATTAGGGGGTGCTGCACCCCCTGGCTTGAAGTGGTTTCCATCATATCCAGCCAGGGTTTACAGTTTGGTTCAATGGCTCTCAGCACCCCCATTATACACATTGTTTCAGCGCCCCAGGGGAAATCACACCTTTGACACAGTTCTGCATTTGCAATGTTAATTTTTATTCAGATGACTGATTATCTGACAAAGAAAATACACCGCACAAATTCCCATGTGAATTCCAGGGACAAGACACTGAGTCTTCTTGTGTGTTAGGAAAACAGGGAGGGCCAGAGATTTAGCTGGTCTAAACTGGCACAGGTCCACTGAGTTCAGTGGAGCATCTGCCTTGGGATCTCTTTAGCGAGGTTTATAGTGTAACTGCTGAAAACAACCCCAGGTGCTTAACCTGCTTGTGGGGTTTGGCTGGAATTCTTGGGCTTTCTCGCTGTGTGCTAAAAGCAGAATGACATTTTGGGGGCCATGACAAACACCTCTGGTGTGGTTTGGAAAGCTCTAAAAGGCACAGGCTCCTGCAGCTGAGTGAGTGGGCAGGAATGCATGAACTCCACTGAAAGGCGGTGTAATCCTATCCCGTCTCACAGACCACCCTTTAACAAGCCAGAGAGTCCTTCTGAGCCTCTTCAGTGGGACCAGTGAGACAGGTGACAGGAGTGTCTAAGGGCATGGAAAAACGCTGCTCTAAGGAGAGACTGAAAAGACTTGGATTGTTTACCTGAGAAGGGAGACATGTAAGAGGTGACATGATGAAAGTATATACAATAACGAATGGGTCAGGATGGTTGGGAGCTTCTGTTCTCCCTGGCTCATAATACACAAGAGCAAGGGTCACATTCAAAACTGATAAAAGGAAATGCTTTTTCACTCAACTTGTAAGTAGACTGTGGAACTCACTGCCACAGGAAGTCACTGAAGCCAAAACTTAGCATGATTCCAAGAGGGATTGACATTGATATGGATAACAAGACTATCTAGAGTTAGAAGCGATAATGCTATTATTAATTATTATTATTATTCTTTTTGGAAGGGATATGAAACCTCAGGTAGCATTCTACCATGTGCACACGGACTGGCTTCCTGGTGCCTCCTCAAACTCCTTCCTTCCTGCAACCTGTGTTCCTCTCTCCAAGTTCCATGCAGGTTGCTACATCTTTCCTTTTAACAATTGATGTTGTTGTGTCTTTTGTGTTTGCTGACTTGCTGGAACCAGAGGTTAATAGTACATATCCCATCCTAGGGACATGGCCTGGACTGCTCGGTCTTTCAAGTGTGTTGGTCCTCGAACCAGTCTCCCACTTCTTGATTGCATTATCGCTGGGGGGGAGGGGAGGAAGGGGGGGAACTTGCGTCAACCCTGTTGCTGCCTGTTCTGTTTCGTGGCAGCCTGTTGGTCCTCTGTATTGCTCATGTACCTAGTTGCTTCTGACTCCCCTACTCAGGCCAGCCGATGGCTGAGGTTCTTTCTTTGTCCTCCTTGTCCTGGCCTTGACCCTGTCTGTGTGTCAACTACTGTACTATGATCTCCCAAGCAATAGTGTCTCTGGTTTTGTGGGTTTCTTATTGACAGCCTGCATTTGCCCACTGTCCTCAGAATGGTTTTTATATTTCTACAGTCTAATATTGCTGCTTATCCATGTTGCTGGGATTACATTACAGAGGGCTCTGAAATCCAGTTGGAATCAAATTGGTGATTGATCGAATAACCTGGCTGTGAACATGGCATTTGAATAGCTGGCAGCCTTCTTCTGCAGTGCGGGCACATTGATAATAGTCTTTGGAGCTGCTAAAGTCACACTGCAGATATGCTCCTCTTCACTGGATGTCTTTACATCCTCATTCACTGCACGTACTGCTGCCCTTATCTTCTGGGGGTAGATGCAGCACAAAGTGGTTCTGTTTCCCAGCCTGTTACACTGTTGCCCATAGGCTGGGCATTTTTCTTTCTGCCCTTCGTGTTGCTTTCCACAGTGTATACGCTGGACCCTGATGCCTGCGTTCTTGGCCAGTCTGTCTCTGTCCTGCTTTCTGAGGTCCTTTAGCTTGAGCCCGGGTACTTGTTCTGCACTAGTGGCCATTGTTTTGATCCTTTCCCGCCTAGGCAGTTCAGGTGCTCTTGCTATTTGGAGGCATTTCTCTAGGGTTAGATCTGATTGTCTCAACAATCTGTCTGTCACAGAGTGTGGGGAAGTCAGGGCCCTGCACCCCCAATTCCTGCGATTCACCGTGACTCTCAGCCAGCCAGTAAAACGGAAGGTTTATTAGACGACAGGAACACAGTCCCAAACAGAGCTTGTAGGTACAACCACGACCCCTCAATCAGGTCCCCGGGGGGGGGGGTAGGGAGCTTATCCCTCAGCTTTGGGGCTCCCGCCGCTTCCCCAGCCAGCTCTAAACTGAAACCCCTCCAGCAGTCTCCTCCAGCCACCGCCCCCGGCTCCTCCCCCCGCCTTTGTCCAGTTTCCTGGACAAAAGGTGTCACCTGGCCCCAACCCCCCTCCTGGAGTCAGGTTACATGCTCAGGTATTGTCACCCTGGTATCCCATCACCAATGCAGACAATCTCAATAAAACTCCCACGCAACATTCCCAGGTCAATCCGCCCCGCTCCCTACTCTGGGATCACAGGTCCCACAAATGATCCTGTCTCAGGTTAGGGAATCTTTTAAGGCTCCAAAGTTACATGTGGATGCCGGAGTTCTCAGCTCTGTGATGGAAGTATCTATTTTCTCTTCTGCTTCTTGGTTTTGGGTAAAGAAACAGTATCTCTCTACAGTCTCATTCGGTTCAGTCCTCATCAGACACTTTTATCAGCTGTTTCAGTGTTTCAGGTATTAGTCCTGGCAACAGGGTCTCACTCACTTCTCATCTTTTCTCCCCAGTGACATTGTAAAAAAGTTTTACTTTCGTTTTTTTGTCTTTACCCCCCACTGTCAGATATGTATCCAGATCCAATTCTTGCTTCCCCTGCATCCATGCATGCACAAGCTTTTGCCTGGAAATCCAGCATTCCTGGTGCTCTGCATTCCCCCACGCTGCCTATTTGCTCTATTTCTAGGTGCTGCTTTGTCTTCCTGTTAATTACACCCTCTTCCTTGCTGTGGGTCTCTCTAGCCTGCTCCCACCATGTTTCATCAACCATGTCCTGAGGTAATTACGTGAGAGGACTCCACATTTCTAAACTTTATTAAGAGTATGCATTGTAGTTGTAGCCATGTCGGTCCCAGGATATTAGAGAAAGAACTGTTTACAGAAGTGCAGCAGCTGTAGCTGGCATTCCAGCCATGTGCTCACAGACTGACTTCCTGGTGCATCCTCCAAACTCTTCCCTCCTGCAATCTGTGTTCCTCCCTCCAAGTTCCATACAGGTTGCTATATGTGTGTGACAGAGAGAGAGAGAGAGAGTGGATGTGAGTCTGACTCCCAGCTCAAAGGGATTATTTTTTAACTACTCTTTGCATGATTCACCACCCGGCTTTCCTCGCTTAACACACAAGGCACAGGGATGTTTTCTCCATTTATATCCAAGGGGAACAAGTAGGTTTGAAAGATGCTGCTAAAAGCCGGCAAAGGGCATGGAAAGTCAGGGGTAATGTCTAACAGGAGTGATTCCTTGTCATTCCTGTTGCCATCTCAAAAATATGCACTAGCTCAGCAAGTAATTATAGGCTTGATGCAGAAATCACGGAGTGAAATTCTGCACCCTGTGTTATACAGCAGGTCAGCCTGTATCATCATAAGGTCCCTTCTAGTTTTAAAATCTGTGAATTGAGTATTTTTATTTTATTTCTATCTAAATAACCTTTGGCTTGAGGGGCCAGATTAACCAATATACTCTGGCTGCTTTGCAACCCTCCAGCAATACAAAGCAGTCTTAAACCCAACATAACTAGCCAGCCATACGGGGTTTACATCTGTGTTGTACTGTCAGAGCAGCACAAAGCAACTGAAGTGAACCAGTGACTCTAGCCACACTACCAGAGTGCTCATTCTGTGTCTACATAACCACAGGTTTCTTATCTCATCCTACTTACTACATTCCCTCTGTTGCTGCTTACACACCCTGGTTGTGTCTTGTCTTAGACCAGGGGTCGGCAACCTCTGGCACGCGGCTCGCCAGGGTGCTTACCCTGGCGAGCCGCGTGCCAGAGGTTGCCGACCCCTGTCTTAGACTGTAAACTGTTTGAGGCATGGACTGTCTCTTCCTCTATGTTTGCACAATATCAGCACACTGTAGTGTAAATAATCATTTTGAAAGGCTCAGACTAGAGTTGTGCAACCTTTTGGAAAGAAAACATCAGAACCTGTCCAGTTTTGGGTTGAGTTACCATCCGTAACTTGCTCAGAATCTCAGGTTCATTCAAGGTTTCCTGGAGGCTCACAAAAAAGCCAATTGTCCAAGAGACTGAGCTGCTACAAGCCACAAAACATCTCACAATATTTGTTTTGTAGATTTTGCATTCAGATTGTTCCCACTTCATTTTGCACAAATTCCCTCCTTCCCTGTATTGGCAGGGCAGACAAAAGGCCGAGTTTCTCATAGAAACCCCAGGAAAACACAAATGATCACATCTGCAATGGGAAGCTCACCAACTTTCACTCAAAAACAATCCCATTTTTGCCCGCAATAGACCCACTTTGCCTTGAAAAATCTCCACATTGTCTGAGTTCCTACCAAAATGTGAAAACCTTTGATTTCAAGTTATTTTGCATTTTGTTACCAATATTCCACACGCTCCCAGCTTTGTGTGAACCTGGGCAGATTTATGGCTTGGGTAGAACACAGGAAAAACTTGAGTTCAGCTGAGTGGTCCTTTGAGTTCTGGCACTTGTCTGAATCCCAGATTCAAATCAGGGGCCGTGAAACCCTGAAATCAATGATTGTGCCCTGCTTTCTTTCTCTCGGATATATCAATTAGCTTTACCTCGTTATTGTCAGTTACTTTAGGGGTCATGCCACTGACTGCACAGACTCATTATTCCAGCCTCTTTCTGCCTCCAAGGGCTGGATCCAATTCTGAATGACGTCAATAGAAAGACCCTTTAGGATCAGGCCCTAAACGGGGGGATCAAACACATCTTGCTTATTATGCCTGGTTAATAGCAGAAAGGATCTTTCTCAAGGATCCTCTCTGAGAATGGGGCACTGAACAGCAGCCAGGCCAGATATACTCTCATCTGACGCTAAAGGAATGTCACCCTTTAGCACATTAATATTGTCCAGTGTCACACCAATGAAGGCCTGGGGAGACACCAGCCTCCTCTCTCCTCCCTACAGCACCAAAAGCTTGACACAGTGTTCACTCTGCCTTGCTTTTCACGTGAAAGGCACGCTGGTTTTCTTTCTGATAGGTCGTACTCACTGAGTGGAGAGAATGGGTCTGATTCTGCACTCACACAGCACTGTGGCTCCACTGGTTTCAGTGGAGTTCCTCCTGGTACACTGGTGTAGAGGAGAATCAGGACCATGTGCTGAAGCTGGGTGCTCAGCAGTAAGTCGGTGTTGCCTGTTACTCCCTTCCTGGAGGTGGGTGGCCCCACTTCCCACTCCAACATGCCAGCCAGCAGCGCTGAGTCAATGCAGGGAATGGGGTGGGAATTTGTAGCTGGGATAGGCCAGTTGCAAATTACCACTGCCTAGGGCAAGGGGAAAGCAAGACGTGAACTGTGGCTGCTGGAGACCCAATTTCTTAGTTGGAGAGTCTCCTGGGGCAGTACAACAATGCACCACCTAACTACAGGCTGGGTCCTTGTGCGACAGTCTAAGGCCTGGTCTACACTACGACTTTAGGTCGAATTTAGTAGCGTTACCTCGATTTAAGCCTGGACTCGTCCACACAATTAAGCCCTTTTATTCGACTTAAAGGGCTCTTTAAATCGATTTCTTTACACCACCTCCGACGACGGGAGTAGCGCTGAAATCGGTTTTGCCATTTCGAATTAGGGTTAGTGTGGCCGCAATTCGATGGTATTGGCCTCCGGGAACTATCCCACAGTGCACCATTGTGACCGCTCTGGACATCAATCTGAACTCGGATGCACTGGCCAGGTAGACAGGAAAAGCCCCGCGAACGTTTGAATTTCATTTCCTGTTTGCCCAGCGTGGAGAGCACAGGTGACCACGCAGAGCTCATCAGCACAGGTAACCATGATGGAGTCCCAGGATCGCAGAAGAGCTCCAGCATGGACCGAACGGGAGGTACGGGATCTGATCGCCATATGGGGAGACGAATCCGTGCTAGCGGAACTCCGTAGCAGTAAAAGAAATGCAAAAACATTTGAAAAAGTCTCAAAGGGCATGAAGGACAGAGGCCATAACAGGGATGCACAGCAGTGCCGCGTGAAAATTAAGGAGCTAAGGCAAGCCTACCAGAAAACCAGAGAGGCAAACGGAAGGTCCGGGGCACAGCCGCAGACATGCCGCTTCTACGCCGAGCTGCATGCCATGCTAGGGGGTGCAGCCACCACTATCCCAACCCTGTGCTATGACTCCGTCAATGGAGACTCACGCAACACAGAAGCGGGTTCTGGGGACGAGGAAGACGATGATGATGAACAGACGGGAGATGGCTCACAGCAAGGAGGCAGAGAAACCGTTTTCCCCAACAGCCAGGATCTGTTTATCACCCTGGACCTGGAGCCAGTAAACCCCGAACCCACCGAATCCCAAAGCGTGCTCGCAGACCCCGGAGAAGGGACCTCTGGTGAGTGTACCTTTGTAAATATTACACATGGTTTAAAAGCAAGCGTGTTTAATGATTAATTTGCCCTGGCATTCACGGCCAGGACAGCTACTGGAAAAGTCTGTTAACGTGTATGGGGATGGAGCGGAAATCCTCCAGGGACATCTCCAGAAAGCTCTCCTGGATGTACTCCCAAAGCCTTTGCAAAAGGTTTCTGGGGAGGGCTGCCTTATTCCGTCCGCCATGGTAGGACACTTTACCACGCCAGGCCAGTAGCACGTAGTCTGGAATCATTGCATAGCAAAGCATGGCAGCGTATGGTCCCGGTGTTTGCTGGCATTCAGACAACATCCATTCCTTATCTCTCTGTGTTATCCTCAGGAGAGTGATATCATTCATGGTCACCTGGTTGAAATAGGGTGCTTTTATTAAGGGGACATTCAGAGTGCCCGTTCCTGCTCGGCTGAACAGAAATGTTCCCCACTGTTAGCCACGCGGTGGGGGGAGGGGTGAAGTGATCATCCCAGGGAATTGGGTGTGTGTGGGGGGGGGGGGGGGGGTTAGTTGGGTTTGTGCTGCACGTTAACCCGGCAACCGCATCCCTCCCTCCTTTTAAATTGCCATACCATTTTAAATGGCCAACCCAACGGCTGCTTGGTATGGAAAATGAGGGTGCTGCTGTTTGAAACCATTCCCACATGTTATTAAGGTTAAAGAAGCCAAAAGACTGTGGCTTACCATGGCTGCCTGCAAGCCGAATTCTGTTGCCTGGCCCTGCGTGAGTGATCTCTCACACCAAATCGGCAGACCCTCAATATAAATAGAGGCAAAATACGACCTTGTAACGAAAGCATTTGTGCTATGTAATGTGAACAGCAAGGTTTAACGGGAAAGAGTGATCCTATTGTTCTCTAAAATGTGTCTTTTTAACTACCTATCTCCCTTTTCCCCCACCAGCTGCAAATGTTTCTCCTTCGCAGAGGCTAGTGAAGATTAGAAGGAGGAAGAAGAGAACTCGGGATGAAATGTTCTCGGAGCTCCAGACGGCCTCCCACGCTGACAGGGTTCAGCAGAATGCTTGGAGGCAGACAATGTCTGACTGCAGAAAAGCACAGTTTGAACGCGAGGAGAGGTGGCGGGCTGAATCGCGTGCTGAATCGGAGAGGTTGCGTGCTGAATCGCGGGCTGAATCTGAGAGGTGGCGTCAGATTGAGAACAGAAGGCAGGAGTCCATGCTCCGACTGCTGGAGCATCAAAGTGAGATGCTCCAGCGTATGGTTGAGCTGCAAGAAAGGCAGCAGGAGCACAGACCGCCACTACAGCCCCTGTGTAACCAACAGCCCTCCTCCCCAAGTTCCATGGCGTCCTCACCCAGACGCCCAAGAACGCGGTGGGGGGGCCTCCGGCCACCCAGCCACTCCACCCCAGAGGATTGCTCAAGCAGCAGAAGGCTGGCCTTCAATAAGTTTTGAAGTTTCTAATTTTTAAAGTTTTAAAGTTTTATAGTGCACGGTGTCCTTGTCCTTCCCTCCTCCCCCACCCCACCCAGCGCTTCCCTCCTCCCCCATCCCTCCTGGGCTACCTTGGCAGTTATCCTCCTATTTGTGTGAATTAATAAAGAATGCATGAATTTGAAGTAACAATGACTTTATTGCCTCTGCAAGCGGTGATCGAAGGGGGGAGGGGAGGGTGTCTAGCTTACAGTGAAGTAGAGTGAACCGGGCGGGGGCGGGGGGGAGGTTCATCAAGGAGAAACAAACAGAACTTTCACACCGTAGCCTGGCCAGTCATGAAACTGGTTTTCAAAGCTTCTCTGATGCGCACCGCACCCTGCTGTACTCTTCTAATCGCCCTGGTGTCTGGCTGCGCGTAATTAGCGGCCAGGCGATTTGCCTCAGCCTCCCACCCCGCCATAAACGTCTCCCCCTTACTCTCACAGATATTGTGGAGCGCACAACAAGCAGTAATAACAATGGGAATATTGTTTTCGCTGAGGTCTAACCGAGTCAGTAAACTGCGCCAGCGCGCTTTTAAACGTCCAAATGCACATTCTACCACCATTCTGCACTTGCTCAGCCTGTAGTTGAACAGGTCCTGACTACTGTCCAGGCTGCCTGTGTATGGCTTCATGAGCCATGGCATTAAGGGGTAGGCTGGGTCCCCAAGGATAACTATAGGCATTTCAACATCCCCAACGGTTATTTTCTGGTCTGGGAAGAAAGTCCCTTCCTGCAGCTTTTGAAACAGACCAGAGTTCCTGAAGACGCGAGCGTCATGTACCTTTCCTGGCCATCCCACGTTGATGTTGGTAAAACGTCCCTTGTGATCCACCAGTGCTTGCAGCAGCATTGAAAAGTACCCCTTTCGGTTTATGTACTCGCTGGCTTGGTGCTCCGGTGCCAAGATAGGGATATGGGTTCCATCTATCGCCCCACCACAGTTAGGGAATCCCATTGCAGCAAAGCCATCCACTATGACCTGCACATTTCCCAGAGTCACTACCCTTGATATCAGCAGCTCTTTGATTGCCCTGGCTACTTGAATCACAGCAGCCCCCACAGTAGATTTGCCCACTCCAAATTGATGTCCGACTGACCGGTAGCTGTCTGGCGTTGCAAGCTTCCACAGGGCTATGGCCACTCGCTTCTCAACTGTCAGGGCTGCTCTCATCTTGGTATTCTGGCGCTTCAGGGCAGGGGAAAGCAAGTCACAAAGTTCCATGAAAGTGCCCTTACGCATGCGAAAGTTTCGCAGCCACTGGGAATCGTCCCACACCTGCAGCACTATGCGGTCCCACCAGTCTGTGCTTGTTTCCCGGGCCCAGAATCGGCGTTCCACGGCATGAACCTGCCCCATTACCACCATGATTTTCACATTGCTGTGGCCCGTACTTTGTGAGAAGTCTATGTCTATTTCCTCATCACTCTCGTCACCGCGCTGCTGTTGCCTCTGCGCTGCTGTTGCCTCCTCCTCCTCCTCCTCCTGGTTTTGCTTTGACAGGTTCCGGCTATGCATATACTCCAGGATAATGCGCGTGGTTGTCATAGTGCTCATAATTGCCGCGGTGATCTGAGCGGGCTCCATGATCCCAGTGCTATGGCGTCTGGGCAGAAAAAAGGCGCGAAACGATTGTCTGCTGTTGCTTTCACGGAGGGAGGGAGGGAGGGAGGGAGGGAGTGGGGGCCTGACGACATGTACCCAGAATCACCCGCGACACTGTTTTTGCCCCATCAGGCATTGGGATCTCAACCCAGAATTCCAATGGGCGGCGGAGACTGCGGGAACTGTGGGATAGCTACCCACAGTGCAACGCTCCAGAAGTCGACGCTAGCCTCGGTACTGTGGACGAAGTCCGCCGACTTAATGCACTTAGAGCATTTTGTGTGGGGACACACACAATCGACTGTATAAAAACGATTTCTATAAAACCGACTTCTATAATTTCGACCTAATTTCGTAGTGTAGACATACCCTAACGGTGTGATTGATTGCTGGTGGCAGGTTTATTCTAAGGCACTAATGTGTCTGGGATATCATCAGCTCCCTTGTAAGATGAATTACTTCTACGTAAAGCAAACTGATTTGCGTCTTGGTTTTGCACATATTCCCTGGCTAAGGTATGGGACACAAATCAGTTGTCAGTAGTGTTGCTAGTTTACATGAATGGTGCATTCATCCCACGGGAATTAACCTGACACAGAGAGCTTCAGTGTGATAGAAGCTTATTCAATACGTGCTCTGTGTATATTCTGTTTTCCAGACCTAATTTGAGAACAAAGACATTTCACAGCCAAGATGAGCTGCATTTCCTACATATTGGCTTTTGCCCTTTGCCTGGGTGAGTTTACTTGTTTTCTCAATGTATAATCAGTGCATCCATTCGCTAGAGCAAACTGTCAGAAGAGCAGGCTCGCAAACATGGATTTAAATAGTATGTCTTCTGCTTTATTCCACACAGCCTTAGGTTACAATGGCTTTTAATTTACAAATCCACATTGCTCCCAAGTTCACTGAAACTGTCAAGGAGTTCTATCTAGGGCATCTTTCCATTGACTAAATGGGCAGTGGATAGGAAATGTATTGCACTATTCACACTCTTCCAGGGGAGAGTATACCCCCCCCCCCCCCCCCCCCCCCCCCCGTTCCTATATACACTCGTCTCACTCTCTTTTCAGCTGGCCGACACACAATCAATGGATGGGTTAGAAGTGACTATAGCCTTCTAGGCTGCAGAATTTTTAGAATATGCTCTTTTGATCCTTCAAATAGTATTTGCCTGAGTATAGTAACTGTATTAGCTTATCAAAATGACTTATCAATAAGGAGGTGAAGAAAAGACTCCTTGTCACAGACTATAAATTAAGGGATGCTTTACAAGACTCCTCTGATAGTTTTAAAATTTTGATTTGATCTTGTTTAAATAACTATGCACTATTTTTAACATTATTCCAATTTGCTGCAGGATTTTCAATGGACCCGGTGAAAGCTGCATCAGTAAGTTGTTTTGCCATCTGCTTAAATATCATCAAGACACTAATACAGCTCCTAAGGAATGCTAACAATGAGGTATTTCAGGTAGCTCAGCAAATCCTACCAGATAGTCCAATGCGAGAGAGATCTGCAGAGACCTCCAAAAGAAGGGTGAAAACAGGGCAACAAGAAATTAGGATGATAAGATGTTGAAACTGACCCATGCAATAGAAACCAATGATAATACTGGGGCTATAAAAATTAGAAGGAAAAAAGCTGTATTGGAGCTGACATTTTAAAAAAATGTAGGTACATAAATGAACATCCAATTGCACATCTAAAATAGGTGCAGTTATAGTGAGATAATTATTAATTTATTATTATTATTATTATTTGTTTGCATTACCATGGTGTCTCTGAGCCCGAATCATGGACCAGGACCCCATTGTGCTAGACGCTGTACTAAAGTAGATCGTGTGTAATTATCTAATTTGCATATGCAATCATAGTAATTGCATGAAAAAATAAACAATTATTTTGTACAGATATATGCATCCTGAATCCAGCCCACTAGTTCGTCTTGTGCCTCTGTTGTGGGTTCATGTCCTACAGCATATTCTATCTCTAAGCAAGTGGAGTGAGAGGCACGATCTGGATGTGTCATGGCTGAGGAATGCCATGTGAGAACTGCAATGGAGCAACATGCTGAGAATGAGGTGTTGCTGCATTCTGGTGGTGGGTGACAGGTAGTTCTGTATAGAGAGGGCCTGATCCTGGGTCTGGCCAAGTGCCAACCCATGCAGCACCCAAGGAGGATAGAAAAAGTAACTTTCTGCCACCTTTGCAGCTCCCCAATCCTGCATCTGGGCTTCTGCTTGGCCCTTGTTGTAACTTTGAACAGCCTCAGAGCGGCTGTGATTTTTTCTCAGCTGTCCACAGCCTCAAGGGGCCGTTCCAGCTGTTGTGGAATGCTGATAGCAGTGACATTCCGGCCACACCCCTTCTGTCAGAGCCAGCAGCTTTCCAATCCCCCCTGCACTGCTCCAGTGTCACAAAGGGGCAGTAACAGCCCAGAACATCCAGCCCACAGTCTGTGAAATGACTTGTCTTGAAGGAGGAAAGAAGTTCTACAATATAAGATACTCTTGGTATTGTATTAAGATATGGTATTATAACCACAATAAAGTCTGCGGTAGGACCATGTCAATCACTCATGCAAGAAAGTGAAAGATTAAATTTCTTTGTGTGCCTTTTTCCCCCCTCCCACTCTAGTGTCCTGCGCCTGGCATTCAGATAAATGGTATGTGATTGCCGTGTACAATCTATCGTTGTATTTTGTGATAAGCCTTAAGGTTTGTTGTGGGGAGGAAACATTGTTAATTTTTTCTTTTTCTTCCTCTTTTATCAGCAACAGAAGTTTGCGAGAACATAACCAGGTATTTGCAGAAAGTAACTGGAAATTTTTTTTTTGGAAGCATAGTTTGGCTGTTGCATGCTTTCCCAGAGTAGGTTCAAAGTCAACTTAATCAGAGGTGGGAGGAGATTCTCTTCCTGCCCCTACACTTTGGAATCATAGACAGGTCCATAATCAACCCCTATTTTAAAGGTTCAGCTCTGGATTATGGTAACTCTCAAATGGGAAACCTATCTGGCTCATTGGGTGCTCAGGGTTAGTATGGGAGGACTATGATTGGATGAACCATCTCAGGATGAACCAGCCCAAGGCTAGGTAAAATCCAGGTTCATCGCATTGGTGAAGCACTTGTTTGCAAAGACTGATGAAATGAGTCCTTCCAGCATAACCAGGTCTGATGTATTGACATTAGACTTGGAGAAGGCTAACAGGCAAATTTAAGCTGCAATAAGTGGGTGCAACTCCCATTAAAGTCCCTGAGCCATAGTCAGTGTGACCTAAACAGAGGGGTAAGTTACACACTGGGTGTAAATTGGTCAGAATATGGACGTATTTGCCAAGGTACTTGCACCAGTTTGACATATTGAGTGTAACTTGCACACCAAGAGGATGTAGCAGGAAAAGCAACAAACAGGAGATTGTGAGAGGAAGCAGGATCTTCTCCCCACACTATAGTATATCCCACACCATCCCCAACACTGCTAAGGTCACATTCAGCTCTGCCCTAATGGTGCCAGATCCACCACAGATCATAGTGGGAGCTGCACCTGCTTATGCCAAAGCTGAATTTGTTCAACCAGCCTGGGACAAGTTATGCCACTCTGCCACTTACAGCCTTTCTCTGACCAGTTTACACTCAATGCATATCCTATATTAGTAGTTAGAAAACATGTATTTAAAGACTCTCTGCACACACTCATACTTTGCCATTGATTTCAATGGAAGCTGAACTCACATACCATGTGTTCTGAGCTGAAAAAGAAGCAGCCAGTCACTGGAGACACTGAATTAGCATTCGTTTCACTCGTGTGTTTGCTCTTATGGAGTACATTGCAGTTTCTTCCTCTCTTTTCACAGTAATGATGTTGGAGGGTCCTCAAATTTCACTCATTTAATCTGTGACAATGTGAGTATCACAAAGTGCTAGTCAAGAGGTTGCAAATATCGTTTCTAGTCCATTATACCGTATTTCACTGCAATGTTAACATCTTGCTCGCTTCCGTAATTTCAAACTGGTTGAGTTTGCGAGGACGTTATGGGCATTGATAACAAGGAAATGATGATTCTAAGAGTCACAGTCCCCTGCTTGGTCCACCCCCTGCTCCAAAGGGAGGGTCTTTATCAGAACGTTTCCCTCCATACTGGCCAGTGCACTGGTGGGGCAGAGACAAGGCTACCCACAGTTGCACTTCTCCTCACGCACCTGAGCAGAAGGAGAGGGGAGTAGCAGCCCCATGGAAGTGACTTGAGATGCCCATAGGCCATACAAGGGCGCTAGGAGAGGCCCTGCTCTCCCTTACTCTCCCAGAGTAGTAGCATCAATGTAGGTAATAGCCATACCAGAACCATGCCAGGTTCAGGGTGTAAATCCCTTCACAGGGAGAAAATACCTGGTCCTAAAGGGCTCTTTAATCTAGCAGAGCAAGACATAAGATGAACCAATAGCTGGAAGCTGAAACCAGACAAATTCCAATAAGAAATAAGGCACAGTTTTTTAACAGGGAGAGTGATTAATCACTGGAACAAATTAGCAAGGGAAGTGGTGGTGTCTTCAAATCAAGACTGGGTCCTTTGCTGGAAGATTTACCTTAGTTAAACACAAGCTAGTGGGCTCAATACAGGGATAACTGAGTGACCAATGAGGGCCTGTCATGCAGAAGGTCAGTTAGATTATCAAATGGTCCTTTCTGGCCTTAAACTCTATGAATAACTTGGGGTTAGTTGCTATCATGTCAAGCAGGAAGTGATGTTGTCATTTTGGAGAAATTATGCAGGAAATGAGAAAGAAAGAAAGAAAGAAAGAAAGAAAGAAAAAGAAAGAAAGAAAGAAAGAAAGAAAGAAAGAAAGAAAGAAAGAAAGAAAGAAAGAAAGAAAATTATTTATTGTCTAGGTCAATGGATTTGTTTCTTCTCCAGCTACACAACTTGTCAACATGGAACAGTTCCTTTATCAGTGAAGCATTTGAGTTCCTGCTGAGGAAAGACGTTGATTTACAGCTAAGTGTTCTGAAGCTCCTTGTCAGCAAAGTGAACGGGAAAGAGCTGGAGGAAGCATTGGAAGAATTTAATGACAAGGTAAAATAGCACTTTGAGTTAGGCTCCATGAAGAAAGTGCAGGATTTGTTTAAAGCACACTTCTTACTCTAGCGCTTTGAGAAAGAACATTACCTTCTCCCTCCTTTCTTGCCCTTGTGTTATTGTTCTGTGTTGGCTGTTAAACTACAGACAGGGCCGGCGCAACCCATTAGGCGACCTAGGCGGTCGCCTAGGGCACTACTATTTGGGGGGCGCTGGCGCCCCGGCCGGCCGTGGAAATTTGGGGGCGGGACCTTCCGCCGCCGCTGTTGGGGGCGGCATTTCGGGGGCGGGACCTTGCGCCGCCTAGGGCGCCGGAAAAGCTGGCCGCGCTCCTGACTACAGATACTCTTCTTATATTCTATTCTCTGCAGAGTGCCAATGCTTTTGTGACCTGAATGGTAAGAAAGCAGCCATCACTGTAACAGGATGCAGTGCAGTCTAGAGAATGCACGTAACCCGAGACTGAGAGCCAGGACGCTTAGGTTGTGTTCCTCCCCCTGACTTGCTTTCTGGCTTGGGGCAAATCACTGTATTTCTCGGTGTCCCACTTTCCTCATCTGTAAAGCTCTCTCACGGGGTGCGGGGAGCTGTCAGTAAAGCTGGTTGAATAGAAAGAAAATATTATGACAGATTGATAAGCCAACTTCAGCTGGTTTCCTAGCACAAAAAACAGCTAAATTCATAACTAGTATTACTGGTGACAAATCCTTTGTCCATCTCTGGTTGTGAGGCCTAAAGAATTAGCATTTGTGAAACTCCTCGGGATCCCTGGCTGACTGGGTGATGTACGGGATGCTGATTGTTACCCAATATCAAAGATAAAATATTTATGTTGCAGGTTGTTAACTCCTCACTGATCCCATCAGAATGGAAAGGCTTTGCACTGGAGGCATTATGGGATGGGAAGCTGAGAAACGAAGAGCTTTATAACAAGACAGAGTTTGTGGGGCCATGGTTCCAGAAGAGGTTAAGGCCCTTTTTAGCTGCAGTCTCTATCGACATACTCCAGTGCCTTCGGAATGAGACCTTGGGATGCGCGCAGTATCAGGCAATGTATGTTTCACTGGTTATATCTCGTCTCATTAGTAAATATCTCCCATCTCCCAACTCTCTGTGTTAGAAATGGATCCGTGATTTGGATTCAATTCAAATAGTGTTCCTGAGAGCCTGAGCTTATGAGGGACTGAGTGCTGTCTGCTGCCGTTTATATCAATGCGAGCTGGAAGCGCTTAGCACCAAGTAGTAAGTGCTGAACATCAGGCTGGATCAGGATCTGAGTTTGAGACCTTCCTGGGTTATGGATGCAGGATAGATAGATAGATAGATAGATAGATTAGATAGAGGGGGTGTATGGGGATAGATAGATAGATAGATAGATAGATAGATAGATAGATTCTGTAACTATATAGATGATGGATACCTTCGATTTTGTAACATCTGCTTCTTTGATGAGCGAGTTGGAGAGATTAATCAGGGAAAGAGAGAGAGAGAAGAATGTTAGGGAAAGGTGGCGTGAGAGCTACGTAAGACAGTGGTTCAGAGCCTGGTGTGTGGACATGATACCCACAGTGGGAGAGCAGCATGTACTGATCATGTGTACAACATTCACAGCCAGCTGAGGAGATTCTGTGACCTCTCCTTTAAGTGGAATCTATGATAAACAGCCATATTGAGATCAAAGACCGGGAGGCAAAACGCTGAATGGGACATCTTGCCTGTGATAACTAATCTGCCCCCTCTCTCTCTGTGATGTATCATTCCCTGTTCCAGAGTTAAAGGCCTGGATCTGGAATTTAAAAAGATGAGCCACAGTACCCAAGAGGAAGTCTACGGTGCTTTCCAGCTTCCTTACCTGAAAGGGTTAAACATTGCAGGTAAGGGAACCCATGATGGCTCCAGGCAAACCTGACACATCATCTCTGGCTGTTTTCAGGAGATTTTAATGGTGGTTTGGCTCTGACCCTTGGAGTGCCAGGTCGGCAGTGATTCCTGCTGGAGAGCTCAGTTTATCCAGAGAGCTGCCTGGCAAAGGGGCTGCGAATGCCCTGGAATACAAGCATGGGCAGCCCAGAAACCAGTGCATTTTTCAATGCTGACTTAGGCCTTGGATATTTTTGCTGAAGCCTCTTCCAGTTGTATTGAATGGTGCTGGGGCGGGGGAGTTTCAGCGCCTCCTGCCTGCAGATCATGGCCTTTTGAATAGCCTCAGCAGTGTCTGATCTCATGGCAATTTCTAGTGAAGCATCATTTTTTCAGCCTGATGTTTCATTTGAGCTGCTGGAGGCAGGGCTGGCTCTGGCTTTTTTGCCACCCCAAGCAAAAAAACCAACTGGGGGGGAGGGGGGGGCGGAGCGGCGAAGCAAAAAAAACCAAAACACCTGCGGGGCAGCCGGAGCGGCAAAGCAGGGGGAAAAAAACAAAACCTGCAGGGCGGCTGGAGCCAGGGTGCAGGGGGACTCCCTGTGCTGCAGACGTGCAGCGGAGTGCGCGCCCGGTCTAGCGGGGGGAAGGGGGAGTGAGCGGGGGGGGTGGGGAAGAGAGAGAAAGGGGGCGGCCAGGGCTTCAGCGGGGCACTCACCACGCGGCCCCTCCTGCCGCACCGCCTGCCGGGAGGGCTCCGCGCCGCTCCGGTCGGCTGGGAGGGAAGGACGCGGGCTGCCCTGCCGAGTTTGCTGCAGGGTGCTCCCCTCCTCCGCGCCGCCGCCCCCTACAGGGCGGCCGGAGCGGCAAACCAAAAAGAAAAAGAAAAAAAAAAGGGCGGCCAGAATGCCGCCCTTTGGAATCTGCCGCCCCAAGCACGAACTTGCTGGGCTGGTGCCTGGAGCCGGCCCTGGCTGGAGGTGCCCCCATGGCTGTCCATTGTTCTCTTGCAGGATCAGCATGTGTTGATGGCCTTAACACCAGCACTGCTTGGCTAACGGCCAACTTTAGAAACTTCAGCAGACACGCTGCATATCACCACTTGCTCTCTCTGAACTCCAGATTTAATGGCGTAAGTAGCGGCTATGATTATTCCTGCATATAGACACAGGCGTGGTTATATTTTGGGGGTAGGCCCCTGTTCTAAATGAGTTGCTGGCTTCAGGCCGCTTCCTAGTCGGACAGGGTGCTAATAATCAGAAACCTCGTTGTCACTGCCAGCGCTGAACGGCTCCCTGGTGGGAGGTCCCAGCAGAGAGGTCAGTGCTTGATTGTGCCATGGAGAATGAACTACTCTAGGAGTGGTTCCTGTGGCCGATGGCTGAAACACATCGGTATCAGCGAGTGTGGGGGGCGCTTACCCTGTTACTGTCCAGGTGGTGCCTGTTGTGTGGATAAATACAAGCCGTGAGCCTGTAGACCTGTCATTGTATCAGAAGCTCTGCAGAAAATCAACTCAACCCCATCCTTCACCAGCACACGGGGGGGAAGGGGGGGAAAGAGGGGGGTCTGAAAACTAGAGCAACGTGTGTTTTGCCTTGAGTCACTAAAATTGCTGCCCTGGGCATCCTTCCTACCTAAAGCAGATGTTTCATTCCTATCCCTTCTCCTTTCACTCTGCCACTATCTTAGCTCGATGTGCTCAGTAGTTTGACAGTGAAGCAGCGTGCGCAGTTATCAGCCACCCAGGGGACCTTGCAGACCCCCGAAGATGTTCAGAGACTGATGAGTTTTGTGACCACCTCTACAGTAACCGAGTACATCGATGAATTGAACAGACAGGTCAGGCTGGTGAGAGTCAGTCCAGTGTCCAGGGCCATAGCCTGCCACTGGAGGAATTGTCATTGAAGGCAGGGGAACTTTTGTGCAAAAAACCATGGCAGGATTCATAGCCCTGATAGGCTCAACTTCCTCAAAAATGTTGGGGTACTCTATGGGTGTGTAGGTACAATACGGTATCTGTTCCGCGTGCCCATCCATAGGTGACACATTCACTACTTCTCCGTAAGGAACATGTGGATACGGGGAGGGAAGATGAGGCTTGGGGTGAGACACTGCAGCTGGGAGGAATTTGGGACCGGGAGAACTGTGCTTTTATTTTCAAAGTAGTGCGTGTCTCCATTGGGCATCTGGGCGAGGGTGTGAGGATGGGAGTGGAAAAGAGGCAGAGGGGGAATCTAAAAGCAAGCCGTGCTCTCCAGAGTCTCAAGAGACTAGAGACCTATTGGAATGAGATAACCAGCTCCCTTCCCAGCGGCTTCAAATCCAAGACACCTTGGGCCACATCTTCCGCTGGTGTCCTGCATAGCTCCTTTGACTTCAGCAGCGCTATGTCAGTTCACATCAGCTGAGGACCTGCCCCCTATAGTTCTCTATTTCTGGTTCCCTTTGCTCCAGGCCAACCTGAGTCTGAGGGGGGACATCAGAGCCGCGCTGCTACAGCACGTCCTAGCTGCAGCCCAGCCAATATTTCAGAAGGCAGAGGATGCTGAATTCGTGCACTGGATGGATCCTCGCCTTGCAGGCTTGATCTCAGGACTGAACAGCACCCATGTCCCACTCGTTTTCAACGGTCTGGAATCTAGAAACTGCTCTGCCATCAACGCTGTGTAGGAGCTATTTCCTTCCCCTGTTTATCATAGGACTGGCTCAGACTATTATTATCATCAATTAAAGCTGGTTGGAAAAGGTTATTCCCCCTCCCCTCCATGGAAAGTTTTGATCTTTCAGCAAAACATCTAAGTCCAAAAGATGTCAGCCAAACCCTGACATACTTTGATTCTGAAATGCTGCTGCAGTGCCTCATGGGAGCTGTAGTTCAGGTGCCTCACACTCCCATTCTCCTCTATACGCCAGGATCCCTGGTTGGACTACATCTCCCTTGATGCATTGGACTGCCCTCTTGGTGAGCCAGTGTGGTACATCATGGGTGTCCTTGGTCATAGTGTAGACAATGGTTCCTCAAAAACCCAATTTCCTGTCAAAAACAGTTTTGACAGAAAACTTTTGACCACCCCTATTATCAATACTTTTCACGTGCAGAGCACCTTTCAGACAAGGACCTCAAGTAGCACCTTACAAAGATGAGTGGCTATTATGATTCCCATTTTTCAGAGGGAGAAACAGATGCAGCGAGGCAGTGACAGAGCTAAGCTTAAAACTCAGGAGCCCTGACTTCTGTTCCTGTGATCTAACCAGGACATCATTTTACATCCTCTGTTGATTATTATTTCTTACAGTGCTGCCCACTGCTGGGTGCCGGTATATAAGGACGCAGTTCCTGTCCTGACGAGCTGTTACATTGTTTTGATTTGTTTGTTTATGGGGGAAGGGGGTTGTATTAAATTGTCTAGTTTACACCGAAGCCAGATCTACATGTAGTGAAAGCAGCTGATTTCTGTGAACCCTGCACGGCTGCTAAAATACAGCAGTGTTAATAACACAAGGTCCGTGCATTAGAATATTGTGATGATGATGATGGTGTTATATTATGGACACAAGCAACTGGTGGATTCTAGCCTAGATCAAATGCACTGGCTATTCCAGACTGTTGCTGTGTAGAGATGTGCATCTTTTGAATCTCCAGCCAACCCCCTTTGCCCCCCTCATTCCCGAAAGCATGAGCAGGTTCAGGGTTCCCTGTTTCCAAGGGGCCTCCCGATTTTTCATCTCCATCTTCCATGAAATACACAAGCAGACTGGCATATCTATATTTTTGGTCCAGCCAAACAGTGGTTCGCCTTAATCTGGTCCCAGGGTCCAAACCCCTGGCTCCCTTGGAATTTCCCAGCCAAGTCACTGGGCTTCGTGCCTCAGTCAACCCAGCTGGAGAGTGGGGTGAAAAACCTCCCCAAGAATACACTGTAACTGAGCTGAGTTTACCGGGGCTCCCATCCAAATCCCACTGAGGTCAATTCAGACTCTTGATGGGAACTTCAATAGGAGTTTGATTAGGCCGTTGAGTATTAGGAGGGGGTTGCTAAACTGCTTAACTGGAATGAGTTAAGTGATGTATCTGCTGTGTTACAGAGTGACTGTGCTTAATAGCTCCATCACCGACTTCAGCAACACCACGCGACAGAGCATTTACCGCGGGATACTGAACGCGACAGCCGGTAAGGAGCATTGTTCATGAAAAGGTTTCACTAAACGATTCAGCTGCTTTGACAAAACGTTAACCTTTCATCGTAACTGGTTCATTGCACTGCTCTGAGCCCCACTCCCATGCATTATTTTTAAGCCATTGTCCTTTTCTCTCTGGTTATTTCAGGTTCCTCCCTACGGTGTTACGCCACAAGCACTAGCTTCGCCGTGTATCTAAGAGAGACGTTTCAGGGCTTTGCTGCTTTTCTGAATCTGAGAGATCTCGCCTCAATCGTTCCAGCATCTGAAATCCAAACGGTACTGGAATAGTTAGGAAACGTGTTTGCGGTCTTGCTACAACCCCCATTTACACACACAGCCCACCTGAACAATCCTGTGAATTTGCACACGTATTCAGAGTGTGGTCTCCACATTTATTTTTTGCCTAATGCAGGAGGGGGCATTCTGCCTCCTGACATACCTCCTTTTTGGGGAAACATTCTTTCAGAGTTTCTCTCAGTTACTAGTCCAATTGCTAGTGGCACGTCTCTCTCTCTCGTATTTACAGGGGACCAATCACAGTAGTATCTGAGCCAACTGCCCCATTCCACTCCTCTATTCATCGTTGACCTATGTTTAATGAAGTCTCTTGAAAGTTTCTAACGCGCTTTACACAGCCTGTTGTCACACAGGTGAAATAAGAGGCTGGCCTTGGAAAGTTCTACCTGTAGTCACATTGGGGCGATCCAAGTGATCTCTCCTATGAGTAAAGTTTACAGAGCTGGACCCTAAATGGATAGATCTGAGTCTGGTTCCTAGTGGACAAGTTGTCCAGTCCACATTACCAAAACCACCACTTCAGGTGGCACTAATTGACTCCATTGTTGACAATCTCAGCAAAGAGGCCAAGGGCTACCTGGCCACTGAGTCTGAACTCCACTTGCATTGCTAGGGGTGATCCATTCCAGTTCAGAGTTGGGCACATTGGCAGGAGAGAGCAGAGGGAAGTTACCAGCTCTGTGGTTTATACTCATTCTGTACATCAACAGGCTTCAGGGTTGTCAATCCAGCACCCAGCACCCATACAACAGGCACAGCAAACAGTTCCTTTTGTCTAAGAGTTGCTACCATGAGCCTTCTCCAGCCTAATCCTTATCTCTTCATCCCAGATTGTGAATACAGTGGCCCCAGCTGCACTGGCTGATTTGTTATCCAGCTCTGACTTTCTCAATGACAACAACTTCCTGACCGTTCTTCTGAAGAACTATAAAAGGAGAGGGGCCTTCATGGACCTGTTTAACAAGAGGAGCATTGTGGTAGGTCAGATATTTGCTTCTCACTTTCCGTAAGTCCAAATGAACCTCCATATTGCAATGGGTTTTGCACAGAAACACCCCACCAGTGACCTGTCCAAATCAAGAGAATTCAGTGAGTTCCACAGGCAGCGAAGGGATATTGCAAATGTGTCCGGACATTGCAAGTACTAAAAATCAGGAAACTCTTTGCCTTTGGGATATATTGGATCTTGCAGAGTGTTCTTGGAAGTTGACAGTATTTTATTGGGTTTTATAATATAGGAAGGACAAAAAAAGGAGAAAAAATTACATATACAACTAAAAATGACTATGGTACCAAGAGCTCCATTAATATCTTCCAAGGTGCAATCTGAATGATCTAGCACAGACTAGAGTAAAGAAGGGTATATTGCTGCCATTTTCCTTTGCCTTCCCTCTAGGACACCCTCCCAAATGACACCAAGACGGCTGTTCTGGCTGGCGTGTGGCCTGCGGTGTTGAGGAGTGACAACGAGACAGTGGTGGACACGTGGCTCAGCGCACGTCTGTCGCAATATTTCCGTTTTATCCAAGGCAACATACTGAACTTCCGCGGGACCCGGAATGCCAGCTGCACAGCGTTCCGCAAGATGTAAGCACCCTCAGCGGAGCACGGAGGGCCTCTTTGTGCCACAAGTATTTCTGATCCTTATTTGAACAAATTTCTTGACATTTATGTGTCTGTAACACAAAATACTCAGAGTCGCAGAACATTTCTTAACATTTCCTTGTTCCATCTTTGTTTCCAGTACCAGCTTCCCGGTCTATATGAGGAAGCCAATCTGTTGCTTAGCTGCATACCTGTTCCTTTCCCCATTTCTAGGATGTTTGCTTTTGTTGTCTAATCTTCACTACTCCTTTGTTTCCGTTTCTCCATACAGCGTGGGCAAACTGAGCGATAACATTACAGCTTTCAAGGTCAGCCAGCAAGAGATCTATAATTTCACCAAAGCCTATCTCACCGGTGAGTCTCAACGTCCGCCCTAGGAGCAGATGGTCTACTAGAGAATAGGCTGTATTCTCTTCTGACATGATAGTGACCAATAGCACGAGAAATAAATTGAGATGTTAATGTTTGAACCCCGACCTGGATCTGGTTTAGGCTGAAATTCAGAGGTTAGGTTCAAGGCTGAATCTGGGCTGGGTTTGAGGTTGGATTCTGCAGTGGTGGAATTGCAGTAAGTATTTGCAAGAAGTTTTAACTTCCAACAGTAGAAATCTCATGACAGCGCAGATATCTATAGATACAGAGCTTTATCTCTAGCTTCGTTACCTGGTTTATGATTTAACTGTCATTTATTATGCAGCAACAAGTGCTAGGCCCAGATGTTACAATGCCAGTGACCCACGCACTGCAAACTGGTTTGCTGCTTACCTTGGGCGTTCCATCCGCTACAGCAGTGCAGACGATGTAAGATCATTCATCAACAACAATGCAACACTTGTAAGTATGCTGGCTGGGGGCTTCAGTGTGATACTGGCCTGCGATGCAAGCCAACATGGAAATAACCGCAGCGTGAGATTTTAGGCCTGGATCCGGTCCAACTGAAGTTAGGGGCAAAACTCCCATTGAATTCAATGGGTGTGGGAGCGGGTCCATTAAGAAGAGGAGCACAGGCTCGTGAGCGCCCCCTGGTGGCATGGTCAAGGCAGCTACCAGGCCCCAAAACAGCTCTGCCAACCCCAGCTGGACCTCAGACAACAGCAGAACCTGTTAGCGGGGGGAGAATGCACGACTCCTATAGAGTTGAGTTTATGAGAGTTGATATCCTTCAAAGTGGTAAGGTCTCCACTTACGTAGTTAAGGTGCAGTCCAAGAGCCAGGTTCTTCTGGGATGCCAGTTCCCTGGGCGGGAGGGAAGGTTTTTTTTGAAATGGGACAAGGACAGGTACAGTCACGGAGCCTTAGCAGGCATGGAAAATAAACTCAGCATCCTACCCAGACTTGCTCCCCATGTGCTGACTCAGCCCCCCTGCCCTATATACCATGAAAAGAACTCAGTGACAGAGTCTGTATCTGTCTTGAATCTACCTCGGGCACTGTGCACATGTGAGATTTAGCTTTGCGGGTTCCTGTAGGGAAAAGACAAAGATCTTTGCTGCCAACAATCCACACGCTTTACTTCTCCCTCTCCAAGCAGACACCCAGCCCAACTTCCGGTGAAGTATTCTGGGTCGCATACTCCAACAGGCGTTTCCTGTGCTAAGAAGTACTGTATTTAGACCTATACTAGCGGGCATTAAAAAAATTATTGGCTTAATCTCAGAGTTGCTGAGTGCTGTCAGTTCCTGCTGAAGTCTACAGAAGCAGCAGATGCTCAGCATCTCTGAAAATCACGCTAAGCGTGGACTGACACTACACATTCGCCCTTTCCTAGCTCCAGGATCTAGCCATAAACCCAGACAATCTGAGACTCATCAACCACACAAGAATCCATAAGGACGTAGCAGAGCTGTATGCCACAGCGCTGTTTGCCAAGAATTCAAACTTCAGTCTTGTCAAGTGAGTAAGAAATATTTATTAGCACTAAAAACAAAGAAAATTGCAGGAAAGGAATTAAGATGGTCAGTTTGCTTCCATGTTCTGTGCAAACGTTTATAGAAGAGCATCTATTGTTCATTTAAATTTACACACACGCTCATTATATTTATGAGAGCTGGGTGAAAAATGGTAAGTTTCATGAAAAAAAACCCCACCACACAAATCTTTTGTTTTCTTTAATTTTGGGGAGAAATATTTTAATGTTTCTGATATTTTTAAATAATTTTTTTCACTTTTCAGTTTTTTTGTCCCCCCCCCCTTTTTTGGTTGGAAAATTTTGAAAAAAAAACCCAGAAAGATTCTATATGAACATTTTCATTTTTTTTTTAAAAGTCCATTTTAATAGGAAAAAAAGTTTCAAATGAGAAATATTGACCAGCTGTCTAAATAATAGCCAATTGCAGACACTCTCTCTGTCTCACCCACCCACCTACCCTACTAACATGTTTTTCATTTCACTTTGCTCAAAGCCTTCCAGAGCAGCTCCTCTGCTTTGCCAGACGTTCGACTGCAATACGCCTGCTCAGCGCCAGTGCTTCACTGAGCATCATTGCTAGGATAAATCTCCATTGTGGCCCTTCAAATGCATCAGAACTCAAAGACCCCTTTACCACTGACCACCAGGTAAGTATCCAGAGGTCTGTGTGATGTTTCTTAGCTGTTCAGAAGCCAGAGGGACATCCCATCAGAGTGTAACTCTAGGGGGAGGTCAGGTGCTGGGCTCTGGGGAAGTGTTGAATCGGAGTTTGCAGCTCAAACCTCTCTCTGTAAAGGCTGAATCCCAACGCTCCAAAATTTCAGGGAAGTTTGGCTTTTGAACCAGTCATCTGTGTGGTTTTGGTTTGACCCTTAATTTAGATATAAAGTTTAGATCCAGATCCAGAGTCTGAATGTAGGCTGATCATCTGGAGATTGGCTTCTAGGCCATAGTAATAAAAAAAACAAAACATTCCTGAGCAGAATTTTGTCTCAGGTGAATGTTCCGCAGAATTTTCTAGGTGGACTTAGGTATTAGCGAGTTGTCGATTATTGTTTACAATTTTCGTCTCCCTTTCCTTCCAGCTTGCAACTATGCTCGTAGCTCAGATCACTACTTTTGATGCAAGGACCCTGGCTGCTTTGGGGCAGCAAGCCGTGGGGCTGACCTCTGGGCAGATTTTAGAACTGAGAGCACAGGATATAGCAGATCCACTGGCCTTGCAGTCGCTTGGACAAGTCAACGGCTGGGATAGGGGACAATCTCAAGGGCTGATGAATAAGTTAATCAGCAGTAATTTCACGGTAGGGATTTGTCATCTTCCTAAGTGGGTCTGAACAGAGCATCTGGTGGTGGTGTTATTTTGCCCATTTTGTATCTAGTGCACATATGTTTTGATTGCACATTCATCGTTAGTGGAGCTGGCGCACTCCTCGTTGACTTGGCTTTTAGCTGAAAAGTCAGTTTCTATGGGGTTGAGCAGAGGTTCGGGATGGGGAAGTCTCCACTAAACGCTGCACCTTAGAGTTCTAATCGGGTCTGCTCTGTGTTTTCTTCTCATCGCAGTTTGATACGGCAGAGGCATTTCAGAGACTCGGAACGTTGGTGCCAGGCCTCCCCAGTCGCGTCTTCAGTAACATCACAGCAGACACTGCGATGAAGATGGTTAAGAATGCCAATTTCCATAGAGCCATCAAGAAGGCTCCTGGCTATTTAAAGAGAGCTTTTGTGAACAAGGTAAGCAAAACTGCTAGGTGAGAACCTGCCTTCTCTCTTATTACTGAGTACCTGGGTCCCTCTGACAGCTGGGGGCGGATTAAAACGTCCCCATGACATTCTTATAAGGGAAACGTGGTCTAGATAAAATTACTATAAGGTGGGTGCACAACTGTACTCAAAGAGTAGTTATCAATGATTCACTGTCAAACAGGGAGGATGTATCTAGCAGGGTCCTACAGGGTTCCGTCCTGGTTCTGGTACTATTCAGTATTCTCATTCATGACTTGGATAATGGAATGAAGTGTATGCAGAGTGGAGAGTATGCTTATAACATTTGTGGATGACACCAAGCTGGGAGGGGTTGCAAACACCATGGATGACAGGATTAGAATTAAAAATGACCAATTGGAGAATTGGTCGAAATTCAACAAGTTGAACTGCAGTAAAGACAAGTGCAAAGTAGCAAAACCTCTGTTAGTCTATAAGGTGCCACAGGATTCTTTGCTGCAAGTGCAAAGTAGTGTTCTTAGGAAGGAAAAATCAAAAGCACAACTACAAAATGGGGAATAACTGGCTAGACGGCAGAGCTGCTGAAAAGGTTCTGGGGGTTATAGTGTATTACAAATTGAATATGAGTCAACATTGTGATGCAGTTGTGAGAAAGGCTAATATCATTCTGGGGTGTATTAACAGGAGGAAATTTCCCACTCTACTCAGCGCTGGTGAAGCCTCAGCTGGAGTACTGTGTCCAGTTCTGGGGGCCACACTGTAGGAAAGATGTGGACAAATTGGAGAGAGTCCAGAGGAGAGTGACAAAAATGATAAAAGGTTTAGAAGACCCAACCAGTGAGGAAAGGTTAAAAAAACTGGGCATGTTTAGTCCTGAGAAAAGAAGACTGAGGGAGAACCTGATGACAGTCTTCAACTATGTTATGGGCTGTTACCAAAAGGACTGTGATCAATTGTTCTCCATGTCCATTGGAGGTAGACAAGAAGGAATAGGCTTAATCTGCATTTAAGTTAGATATTAGGAAAAACTTTCTAAGTATGAGTAGCTAAACTCTGGAATAGGCTTCCAAGAGACATTGTGGAATCCCCATCACTGGCGGTTTTTACCTGTCAAGTATGGTGTAGGGATTTATTTGGTCATGCCTCAATGCAAGGGTCTGGACTAGATGACTTCTCAAGGTCCCTTTGAGTCCTACATTTCTATGGCAAGCAAAATGTAGTCTAGATTAGCCAGAAACCTAGATGTGCAACCCAAGCCATTGAATTTTCTGGGGATGGAATTGCAAAATGTGGAGATCCCATCAGAAAATTTGGGCATCTGGCTATTATTGGCCTGATTCTTTCATCCCAATGCATTAAAAGCATTTATGGGGCAAGTCACGCGGGAAGTCAAAGCCATGTATTTTGATAAGTTGACGGTATCCCTTGCAGATCATCTCCAATGCCTCATCGCTGAATGACATTTTAAATAACGTGCCAGACGATTTGGTGGACCAGGTTCCAATCCCATTGTTGGTGTTTCGAGACAAGCTCCTAGATCTTCGCAAAATCAACGAGAAGCAATGGTCATCAGAGCAGGTGACGTTAAGGGCTTGTCTCATTCTCTTCATTTCCAGAAGGGTGTTTAAGGTCATAATGGCTGATGCTAGAGTTGGTTATATGTTAAATCAATGAAGGGTTGACCTGAGTGAGGGCTGGGCTCTGCATTCAGAGAGGAGTCTGTTAGGTTTAAGGCTGCATTTAATTACATGTGGGAGGTGAAGGCCCCGGGGAGATTTTGTGAGAGGTGCTGTATAAATGTGTATTATTATTTTATCTACATGCTCTGCTTTTAACTACCCACGGTTTCTCAAACATCTCCGTGACCTGCACAAATCTGAGTGGTGTGAACATTAAGGGAGTTGTTTGCCACTTATAAAAAGGATTATGGAGAGGTCAAAGCCCTCAGCAAGACATCTAATCACACAGCAATGTTAGCTTTCTTCTTTTCTCTGTGGGGCTGGTTGCGCATGGTTCTTGGCTTGTCTCCCCCATGTCTTGTCTATCTGAGTGTGTATTGTTCTCCCTCACAGGCAGCTGTGTTTTTTGTGGATGTACTGAATGCTACCGATAGTTACGCTGAGTAAGTACTGTTTTCAGAACTCCAAGCTTTGTGGGTAGGTAAAATAATCTCAGTAGATGGCTTATATGGAGCTATATAGTATGTGCTTCTGACGCTGCTAAGGATCAGCGTGACAGGCTGCTTGGATGTGGGCCAGATTTCAAAGGTACGTACGCACCTAAATGCCTTTGCACATGTGGTCCTGGATGCCTAGGTGGAGTTTAAATACCTCTGTGTAGTGTTTTATTGTAGAACAAAAACAGAAGTGTAAAGAATGCCCTACCCCTTTAAATCCAAACACAAATACAAGGGCTTCCCTCAGCCAAAATCCAGGTATAGGCTCAGTTTGCCTCACCCAAGGTTAAAGCAAAGGCCTAAGGGGGGGCTCATTTCAGGACAGAAGGCAGCACGCAGCCTAGGGTACGTTTTGTATAATTCCCCTCCAATTGTGACAGCTTATGGTCACGGTCTCTTGCATATAAACAAACCCACAGCCATTGATCGTAGAGGCTAGAGGCAGCCTGGAATTTCCACTGGCTTGCGATCAAGCTTCCTCTTTGAGTAAAATCTCATTTCAAAGGCCCTGTGCCCATGAAGAACTAACCCCGCCCTGACTTTAGCCTTTCAGCAGCAGTGCTGCAAGGTTTCCAGTGCGGCGCAGCCAGCAGACTGTCGCCTGACAAGATCTCGTCGCTGGTGGAACACGTGAAAAACCAAAACGCAGTGCTGAGCGCTCACCAGGTAGGAGGTTCCTTGCCATAACGCTGGCTGGGGTAGAAAGCCAGGAGAGCATGTTATTAACATGTGTGTAACATGTTGCTGTCTGTTAGATGCGCCACACATTCCAGGGAATCACTACACGGAAAGTTACAGGCTATAGTTTTTAAAGTGTGGGTAGAAATGCACAAAGCCCCCCACCAAACACCGCATTGTCCTGCAATGGCGGTGCCCCAGGAGGTGGGCCTGGATTTCAGCCTGACTCTGGTTGAAATGAATCCTGTAATAGGGTTTTCCCAAGCCCAGCATCCAGAACCTTCCTCTGCCTCAGTTTCCCTACTCTCATGTTAGCCGGCAGGCCAGTGCATCAGCGAAGCTCCCAGCAGAGTCACTGTTTCATTCTCTTTTCTGAGGGATGCATTTATTGTTCAAACACAGCTCAACATCAGTCAGGACAGGTCAGCCAGGTCCTGCCACCTCTGAACTCCCACTACTGCTCCCGACACTGCACCTATCCCCAGCCAGGATCCATCTAACTGGTCTGATAAGCCCCTTTCCAGCCCCTTCTCTGATCCAGAGTCTCCTGCAGAAACCTCCCTGCACTCTGCACCTCACTCTCCCTTACGGGACCTGCTCGGTGGCCTTTTATCTCAGCAGCTGGGAGGCAGCTGATCAGTCACAAGTGAGACATCCCACCCTAAGACAGACCACGTAAGAGTTCAGCCATCAAAAGTTGTCATGTGCTCACATGCTCCTTTTACTTGCCTGTCAAGCTTCATCGGCACTGCAAAAATACAGAGTCATTCCTAAGCGTATGGTCCTAGATTTGCTAGGGGCCTGTTTCCTAACTAATCCCCCTGGGGCATGCTTCTGTGGAATGAGTAACAATGCGGATGGGTTGCCCCGGAAAGCACAGTGGCCCTGACTCTGAGGGGTACTGCAGACCGCACAAAGGGAGCTGTCTGAAATGGGACTTACCTCTCACCTCCCACCATCAGAGATTTAAAAAATAATCGTCCTGATTCTCCCATGCCCTGCCCCCGGGCAAAGTCATTTACACCAGTTCCAAGTGGGCATGACCAGAATGGTAGCATTGTACGTCCAGCTGGCCCCGGCGTAAGGGACGACCCAGGGAGCAAGGCACCAGGATAAGTTGGTCACCTCAGTGTAATTCCCTTCACTCCAAGCAGAGTTCAGCTGGGGATGGATTTGACCCATACACACGGAGGATCAAAACAACATGGGGAAGAAAAGCAATGGTGAAAGCAAAACCGGACTGATGAATGTGTGTCTGTGAAGCAGCAGGAGGGATGAATCATTTCATTTAAAAACAAGAACTCCCCAGTATTCCCACTTGAGTAAACAGGGTTATTTTTAATTTTTCTCTGACTCTACGGCCCCAAGATAAGTTCTAGTTAATGTACTGAAATGTTTTATGAGAAGCAGGTAATATTGACAGTCGTCTGCCTGTTTCTTTCCATCAGTTATCCTGCATGGCCAAAATACTAGCTGCAAAGAACCTGACAGCAAATTTCACCAGCTACCCACCAGACGTGCTGCTCTTCTTTGAGTGAGTATCTCAGAGTGGCATAAGGGCTCGTTTCCCAGGTGAGAAAACAACCGAAGTCCTGAGTCAGTAGCATTCGGTCATGAGAGTAGCCCCGATTCAAGGCCAATTATGTCCTTGTGTGTCTAAGGATTCCTCATGTGAGGGAAGGTTTGCAGAATTGGGCTCTCAGATTCAATCCTGCAGCCCTCACTCATTAAAAATCCCCATCAGCAGGGCGTAAATTCAGCTGGAGCCATCTGGAGCAGAGCTCTAGTAAATATTTTTAAACCTGCGGGAGCCCCGGCACGTCCCGCGAGGCTGAAGCCCTGACCCCCAGGATACTTGGTGAGAATTTAAGCCCTGCCCATTGGTTTCAGTGGGAGCTTTTTCTGAATAAGGACAGCAAGATGGAGAACTTCAGACCCAAGTCAGCAAAGTTTTTAAGCACGTGCTTAACTTTAAGCACAAATGTCCCATTGAAGTCACTAGAAGTACTCACATGCTTAAAGTTAAGCACACGCTTAAATGCTTTCATGAACTGAGGCCTTAATCCTCGAAGTCCAGGTGTAAAGTTGGGTCTCTGTTTTAATGTAGAATTTTGAGGGTCGCTGACCACAAGTGGCCGGTGATAAATGCTAGTTCTGGCTATCTGTTAGAAAGCCAGGCTGGCATTTGGCACTGCCTCTGTGGCAATGTGGGGCCATAGGCAATGAGAGCATGGCTAGCAGCTGGGAGCATAGGATGCGATGGCACCAGCCCCGGCTGCACCACGCGCCCTCTCCATGGGGAGAGCAGAGCATGGAGCAGAAGTTGTTGGGCCCGATTCCTCTCTAAGTCACACCAGAGGATCCCCAGGGTTTAGATTCTGGCCCATCCCACTCAGAGCAGCATTAGCTCATGGCTCAGGAAAGCGGCTGGCGGTACTGTCCCGACGTGCCAGGGACCTCCTCCGGGACAAGTCGCTGAAGAAGGCGCACATGCTGAAAACCACGTTTGTCATTTCTGAGGTCTGTCCCCCCCCCAGGTTACACAATTTCCATTCCTTACAGTTTCACCCAAGTGCAGAATCACACCTGCAAAGAGTTTTACAGTCTGGCTTCCCAGGGGGATCTAAACCTGCTGCCAAATGGCTCGGCCCAAAGGACACAACTCCTGAATAATGCATTAGTGTGCCTGGTAAGTTACAATCTACCTTTCAAGTGCACCTTCTCGGTGCTCTAATGATCAGTTCAGTGCTTTAGCGGTAGTATCTATACGCACGACATCAGCCTCCCGGAGTAAATTAAATCCAGTTAGTTTCCTTTCCTTGCAAATATTAGTTGCAAATATTTGGGGCCAGATCCTGCCACTTTAATGTTGAGGTATAACTTACTCACTGAGTAAGTTACTATCTGTTGTAAGATAGAGTGGCCAGATACGGCCTTTGGCTTGTAAGCCGGGTGAATTCTGAAGGAAAACAAGTTTGAATAGTTCACTCAGAAATATTGCAAAACGTATTGACTGAGTTGAGGGATCTCACTCGCCCGGCTCTGGGGAGTTTATAAGAGAATTCTGACACCTGCTGTGTTGCCCTTTCCTCCAGGGCAGGGTGAATAACACGCTCAGCAAGGAGCAGCTTAGCAGCCTTGGTGCGTTGGTGTGTGACATGGATCCAGCAGCCATCACAGACTCCGACCCTCGGATCCTGGAGAATCTGAAGCTCTGTCCAGATCTAGCTGGGGCCCAGAAAGCTGCTCTCAATGCTCTCCTCAGCAGTGGGGAAAGCCAGGACGGGTAGGTGCTTCCCCTTGGGCTGTTCTGGAAAGAACGAGATCAGCCCTGAAATGGAGGGTTATTTGTGTATGGGTTTGACTAGAGAATACTGTTTGTGACTCATCTAAACTCTGCCTTTTCCTGTGTGGCGCAGGGCTCCTTTATCTTGGGATTTAGGGAGTTTGCAGAGTCTTGGATCGCTCACTCTGTATCTGAACCAGACAACTTGGAGGTCAGTCAAGGAGGTAGGTTACCCACCTAGGCAGCTTATTAGGGAGATAGATGTGCTGAGTTCACCCTGTGGGAAGCAGGGGTTTGCTTCTGAGATGCACTGGGTCGCATGAGAGTGTATATTATTGTATATTATAGCTGTGAACTAGGTTCCACACTGTGAAAGCCTTCTGTGAGCAGCAGATGCTCACGCACTTGGTCTTTCTCTCTTCCTCTCCCTGCTCCCTCCGTTCCTCTATCACCAACCTCTTCTCTCCCTTCACAGATCTTACAATTGTTCTGGGCTTTCTCCTCTACCAGTCTTGCCATCTGGGACTCCATCCTTTCCTCTTTGGCAAACCCTGATCGTTTTGAATTCCTCTCTGCTTGGGTCTGATCCAAAGAAGTCAATGGATAGACTCCCATTGACTTCAGTGGGAAATTGGTTATGCTTCTTGTGAGCTAACGCCAGCATACCTCTGGGCTATTGCCTGTTTTGTCCTCAGCTTCATCAGTGACTTAGGAACTCTTTCTCTTCCTTTTCCCCAGGGTGTGAGAAAGGCCTTCTTCAGAAGTGTTGTAGCTGGGTACCAAACCCAAAGTGCGTCTCAGAAGGAAAAAACCATGCTCCTCTTAAAATCCATTGGATCCGCATCACCTTCATCTCCCAGATCTAAGCGTGCCACGGAACGTAAGTGGAGGAGCGTTAAAATTAGCAATGGGCCAATCCCGGGTTTGGATCAGTTCGGATAATCACTCAGTGGTCTGGGGGTAACATTTTCAAAAGCTTCTACATGACCTAGGAGCCCAAGTCCCATTCTCTGTTCCCTTAGGGCCAGCAAAACTGGGCTGGAAGTATTGGGGGAAAGCGAAACCAGGATTCCCTCACAAAATTTCCAGGGCTTCCTGTATTCAGCAGGGCCAGAAATATCATTAAGAGTAGAATTGCTTATGGCGTTTAGGCAGCTCTGATTCCATCTGGAACCAGGAAGTGCAGCAACAGCAGGAAAATGGCAAGAAAAAGTAACAGAGAGTCCTGTGGCACCTTTAAGACTAACAGATGTATTGGAGCATAAGCTTTCGTGGGTGAATGCCCACTTCGTCAGACGCATGTAATGGAAATTTCCAGAGGCAGGTATAAATATGCAGGCAAGAATCAGTCTGGAGATAACGAGGTTAGTTCAATCAGGGAGGGTGAGGTCCTCTGCTAGCAGTTGAGGTGTGAACACCAAGGGAGGAGAAACTGCTTTTGTAGTTGGCTAGCCATTCACAGTCTTTGTTTAATCCTGAGCTGATGGTGTCAAATTTGCAAATGAACTGAAGCTCAGCAGTTTCTCTTTGGAGTCTGGTCCTGAAGTTCTTTTGCTGTAAGATGGCTACCTTGACATCTGCTATTGTGTGGCCAGGGAGGTTGAAGTGTTCTCCTACAGGTTTTTGTATATTGCCATTCCTGATATCTGACTTGTGTCCATTTATCCTTTTACGTAGTGACTGTCCAGTTTGGCCAATGTACATAGCAGAGGGGCATTGCTGGCACATGATGGCATATATAACATTGGTGGACGTGCAGGTGAATGAACCGGTGATGTTGTAGCTGATCTGGTTAGGTCCTGTGATGGTGTTGCTGGTGTAGATATGGGGGCAGAGTTGGCATCGAGGTTTGTTGCATGGATTGGTTCCTGAGTTAGAGTTGTTATGGTGCGGTGTGTGGTTGCTGGTGAGAATATGCTTAAGGTTGGCGGGTTGTCTGTGGGCGAGGACTGGCCTGCCTCCCAAGGTCTGTGAAAGCGAGGGATCATTGTCCAGGATGGGTTGTAGATCACTGATGATGCGTTGGAGAGGTTTAAGCTGAGGACTGTAGGTGATGGCCAGTGGAGTTCTGTTGGTTTCTTTCTTGGGCTTGTCTTGTAGCAGGAGGCTTCTGGGTACACGTCTGGCTCTGTTGATTTGTTTCCTTATTTCCTTGTGTGGATATCGTAGTTTTGAGAATGCTTGGTGAAGATCTTGTAGGTGTTGGTCTCTGTCTGAGGGGTTGGAGCAGATGCGGTTGTACCTCAGCGCTTGACTGTAGACGATGGATCGTGTGGTGTGTCCGGGGTGGAAGCTGGAGGCATGAAGGTAGGCATAGCGGTCGGTGGGTTTTCGGTATAGGGTGGTGTTAACGTGACCATCACTTATTTGTACTGTGGTGTCTAGGAAGTGGACCTCCCGTGTAGATTGGTCCAGGCTGAGGTTGATGGTGGGGTGGAAGCTGTTGAAATCGTGGTGGAATTCTTCCAGAGCCTCCTTCCCATGGGTCCAGATGATGAAGATGTCATCAATGTAGCATAGGTAGAGAAGGGGCGTGAGTGGACGAGAGCTGAGGAAGCGTTGTTCCAGGTCAGCCATAAAAATATTGGCATATTGTGGGGCCATGCGGGTGCCCATGGCGGTGCCACTGGTCTGGAGGTATATATTGTCACCAAATTTGAAATAATTGTGCGTGAGGATAAAGTCACAGAGCTCAGCAACAAGTTGTGCTGTGTCATCATCAGGGATACTGTTCCTGACAGCTTGTATTCCATCTGTGTGTGGGATGTTTGTGTAGAGAGCCTCCACATCCATGGTGGCTAGGATGGTGTTTTCTGGGAGATTACCAATGCATTGTAGTTTTCTCAGGAAATCAGTGGTGTCACGGAGATAGCTGGGAGTGCTGGTGTCGTAGGGTCTGAGCAGAGAAAAAGTAAATACTCCCCTGCCCCCTCCATTGAACAAAACAATGGAGATGGGCCATCGGGGCTGAAATCTCTCGTAGGTCTAGTAGGGTTGTGAAAGAGCTCGCTCATCGCTGGAGTGTCTCCTTGTAGCCAGACGTGGCACAGCGGCTCTCTCCCAGCCTGGTGCTCCCGACCGATGGTGCTCTGGTGCTGTGGTTGTCTTTTGTCTCCTAACTCAGCCCTCCGGCCAGGTCACGATTTAGTCCACCCTCTCCTGGCTAATGGGGTCCAACAAATACACAATCCAAACGTCTTCACCGAAAGGTCTTCAGCCCCAGCTGCAGGTCACGCAGTCCTCACAGCCTCCTCTCAGGGCTTCCTGATGGGCTGCCCACTACCTGTTCCTGTGGCTGGCTTTTCCGCTCCACCAGGTTCCAGCCCCAGGGACCCTATAACCAGCAGCCAAGGTCTGCTCAGGCCCTGTTCTTGCTGCTGTTTCCCTGAGCTTCTTCCTACCCAGCCTTCCTCAGGCCTTCTCCCCTGCAACCTGTTTAGATTCACCCTCGTTTCAGAGCTGGGACTCTCCGGGCCTTTCCCCTAAGAAAATCCCAATGCAAAAAAGTATAAACAAAACCCAGTTCCGCTCTCTTTTGGGCTCGACTTGACATTTATCTCAACTAAATGTCCCTCAGGGCTCCCTTCCTGAAGGTCCAGTTCCACCCCTCCTCCACTCCTGTTGTATGTCATTCCTGGCCGCTGGCAGCCTCCCCTATTCAGGGGAGGATACCAGGCCTTTCCCACCTGGGTTCTGTCTCTCTCATCCCAGAGAGGGATTGCAGATTCTCTCCCTGCAGCACCCTTCTGCTCTAAACTTCCTGCCTTTACAACCACCACCCAGCCCCTCCCCACCTGGGCTTCATCTGTCATTAAGCCTGTATCTCCCCACCCCCAGGTGCCACTAAGTAGCACAATTGGCCTCTCAGGCCTGCATGAACTCCTTCAGACTCTGCCTGGGGGGCATACCACACCCCAAGGTCATTTGCGGGCATAGGGTGGGGAAGAATCTCTCCCTTTTGGGAAAAATCTTTTTGAATTCAACAGGGAGAAAAACCATCAGGGTTCTGTAGAAATGTAGTCGGGCGTCTATAGAAATAATGACAAAAGCTATAGAATGAAACAGAGCATGAACCATTTTTATGAGCTAGGATTCCCATATGGTTTCCGCAGCAGGGAGATAATTCTCTATCCACTTCTGTAGGATGGTTCAATAACCCACATAGAACTGTTATCATTCCCTGTTAAATTCTATAGGTCTTTTCTACCAGGACTATGAGATATCATAATAGGACTTGTGGGGGGTAGGGGGTGGAGGAAGGAAAACTGCAGTGTTCCGTAACAGGAACTATTGCGATCCTGGGATGCATACACAGGGGAATCTCAAGTAGGAGCAGAGAGGTTATTTTACCTCTGCATTTGGCACTGGAGTGACCACTGCTAGAACACTGGGTCCAGTTCTGGTGCCCCTAGTTCAAGAAGGATGAAGGGTGATAAATTGCAGAGGGGTCAGAGACGAGCCACGAGAATGATTAAAGGATCAGAAAACCTGCCTTACAGTGACAGACTCAAAGAGCTCAATTTAGCTTAACAAAGAGGAGGTTAAGGGGTGAATTGATCACAGTCTGTAAGTACCTACATGGGGAACAAATATCTAATAATGGGCTCTTTAGTCTAGCAGAGAAAGATCTAACACGATCCAATGGCTGGAAGTTGAAACTAGAGAAATTCAGACTGGAAATAAAGCATAACATTTTGACAGTGATGGTAATTAACCATTGGAACAATGTACCACACATCAGGGTGGATTCTCAGTCACTGGCAATTTTTCAATCAAGAGTGGATGTTTTTCTAACAGATCGGCTCTAGGTATTATTTGGGGGAAATTCTCTGGCCTGGGTTATCCAGGAGGTCAGACTACATGATCACAATGGCTCCGTCTTCTGGTCTTAGAATCTATGAATCTGTGAAATCTGTCCCTGTCTACTAATTCTATCAACAGAATGCAAGTCTGAACCTATCACCGCCAGCACCATCCAAGACCCCCTCTTCATTGTGTATTATGACACGAAGGGGCAGTTTGATGCATGCTTGAGTAACGAGGTTCTGAAAGCCAACCTGGTTCCGTTGCTGGAGCACCCTCTCACAGAGGAGTACCTTGATGTCATGAAAAGAAAACTCAGTGAGGTAACAAAGACTATCACGAAATAAGACAATAACAGGCAGCTGAGCTCCAAGTTAATACACGGCCTTTCCAGGCAGGGGGAGCTCTGTTTGTAGGTGATTTTCATCCTTGGGAATAAGCGTCGTGGGGAAAGATTTCTGACCAGAGCAGAGGACGTGTATGTTGGGCGGAGGGTGTTGGGATGCTCATTTCCACATCCTGAAGGACTATAACAGAGTCAATGTGCTAGCTGGGGGAGGGGGTGTTTCTTAGCACATCCATACCCAGCCCTTTCAAGGTGTTGCTCTCCCAGATGGGGAGGACCACTGCCTGAGGAAGTAACTCTGGGAGTAGGTTCAGGGCTCTCTCTCTGCTTCCTGCCTCTGGGAGAAAGGAAATAGCAACACCAGAAGGGGAGCTGCTTCTGTCCCCTCTTCCACTAATACATAGACGTGGTTCTGTGGTTTACTGAACTCAGGCCTGTGTCTTTATTCCGGGGACTCTGCCCTCCTGTGCTAACCCCTACTAAACAGAGCACGAGGTCACATAACCAAAGTCCATCCTCTGTGTCACTGCCTCTTCTGTGGCCCCTGGAGACACGATGCTGGAGGAGAAGCAGTTGCCGAAAGCTACTCCAGTCACCTTGTCTGGAGGCACAATTTTTTGACCTGCTCCCTCCGGGCTGAGTTCACTCCTCACTGCAAGGAACATGCAGAGAGTCCGGTTCGGGCCAAGTCCTCCTGCCCTCTCAGTGCTATTGCACAATTTGAGCAATGATGAAAAATGCCAGGGGGATGATGCAGAAATCATTCAGAAGCAGCGTGTCTGAGCTCAAAGAGGGATCCAGGGCTGAACTTTGCAGCTCGGGTCCATCCCTTGTTAAAACAACGATGTGGTCTACATTTATCATCCATAGTGCTTCGGGTATCATTCGCTGTAGGGGGGTGGGGTTGGGCCAGGGACAGGGGGGTGGGGGAGAGTTCAGGAGAGAAGCAAGGAGGGCTGTGAAGATCAGTGGGAGAAAGGGGGAAGGAAGAGGGAATGGTGATTAGCACTGGAGAAGGGAGGAGGAAAAGGGTATCATGGAGAGGAAGTCGAATGGTTGGGAGGTGAAGCGAGGAGCTGAACCAAGGGAGGTGAGAGTCGAATGCAAAATCAGAGCTGGAGAATGGGCAGGGATGAGCGCAGAGTGGTCCAGAGGAGCCTGCACTGGGTGTCTAAATGGGTAGATGTTGGTAGTCTGCAATGCTTCTCCCATGCCTGATTTCGGGACGTTGGCTGCCCATATGACTACAGCACCTCAGCTCAATACCCAGAGGGATTGCCCATCAGAAATCAAGCCAAAGCTATCACAAAGAGACAGCAACCCGGGGGAAGCAGGTGGGCAGTGGTAAAAGTAAGGAGGGGATAGAAGCCAAGAGGATGCTGTGTCTGGTGGTGAGCGAGAGATAGAAACAGGATGTCTTGTTACACTTTAAATCAGTGGGAATTAGCCTCCTGCTCTTGATATCCATGTTTTACAGACATCTAGCTGTTCAGCACATTCATTGATATTCCTTTTGCTAACGAGTCACCCTGGACCTTCCAGATTTACCCCGCTGGGATCCCAGAGGATCAGTTAAAGCTGTTTGGCCAGTTATCACGCCTCTACGACGGGAACGAGATCAGCACGTGGCGAGTGACTTCCAGTGACACACTATCAGCCTTACTGGATCCGTCAGGCGGACGCTGGAAGGCATCTGGGGTAAAAATGCCAGGGGTTGTTAACATAGCTATTGAAGCGATATAGCAAGAGAGTGTGATCCCACAGTCAGTAGATAATAGACATGGGAGAAGGTGGCGTTAAGTATATGGAGGGGTTTGCAAGTCTAAGGGGTGCAGTGTCCTTTGCTGACAGAAGCGAAAGCTCTGGCCTTGTTGCTTTCTTGCTAGTTTCACTCTCTTAAATACAATGGCACCGATTCTCCCCTGCTCCATGCACAGATTCTCATGGCACATTTTCACCAGCCCTGGCCTATCAGCGTGCTTTAGAGCAGCTTACGGGCTGCTCTACTTTACACCAACTGGCTATTGCCTCCATGTGACTCTGTGCCTGTTGTGAATTGGTGTAGCACGGGCACACTCCCCCCTCCCCCCACACACACACTAGACCAGGCTGCAGAGGGGCAATGGAAGGAGGAGCCAGATGTGCTGGTTTCCTTTACACAAGGAGAACTTTCAACTGCCCGGTTAGGGCCAGATTCTACCATCTTGTGCTGACGCAGCAGAGCAAAGTAACCGGAACAGGAATAGAGAATCCGAGCCAATATTTAGAAAGATGGTTACAACACAGGATTCGATTTAACAGGCCCGGTGTGAGAGGTGAGTTTTGGGGAGCGGTATTTGATGGAGGGGATGCAGCTACAACTTGTACAGGGCCAAGGAGACTCTCCCAGGGGCATTGGCCAGCAGGCGTAGATGGGGAAGGGTCTGGATTTACATTCCTCCTCTTTTCATCTTGGCTGCATGGGCTAGAATGAGTCAGTTTCTCTGTTCCTGACAGCCATAGCTTTGATCATTGAAAGGATACAGTGTTTGTAGGAGTTACTATACTACTCTTGTGTGTTTTTATAGGGAGGGTTTGTATTCCCTAAATAAATTCACCTTCTTTAATTCTGTTTTCCAGGCCAAGCAACTGATCACTAGATACACGGACCTGGGGGGCACATTAACTGGACCCTTACTTCAGAAAATTGGTGGTAGAGATCTGTGTGGTCTGGACGATGATCAGATTAATAAAATAAGCCCAGAAGCAATTGGGTAAATCACCTTTAGAAATGGAAGGGGCACTTTAATTTCACGAGTGAATCTTTAAACTCACGTTAGTGCTGAGTAGTGTTGGACAAAACTCCACTCTTTCAGGGTGTGTTGTAACAAGCGCTCCTGAAAACCCTCCAGATTCTGGACACCTCTTGGGTCTGCAAAGCTGGGCTGGAGAGGTCATGGGAGTCAGGCGGCCTGGGTTTTAGGTCTGATTCTACCACTGACTCACTGTGTGACCATCGGCAAATCACTTAACCTCTCTGTGCCTTCACACAAGTAACCCTTGCCAAGGAACTGATCACTTGGAGTAAGGAATACTTGTGCTAGTAAGAGTTGCAAGATTTGCCTGCTATGGAGCAGGGCTGGTTGTAGGATGCCATTGGGGGGGAAGGGGGGGGCTGTGGGTACTTTGGGGCCTGCTTGTAGCTATTTAAAAAACAAACAACATTCCGATCCAGAGACTAGTTGGACCCCTACAAAATCTTGGATTTTAAGGGCTTTAAAAAGTAAAATTTGGCTACTGCATCGGTATTTGCGATGATTTATAATTTCTATAACGGACGAGGACTCTCCAATCTGCTGCTGTTCCACTGCTTAACTCTGGATAACTTTGTACATATTTTGGACTTTCTGACAATTTGGGGCCCCTTGAAGATTTTTTGGGGGGGGGGGGGGAAATGTCCCCTTTGCCCCACCCCCTCCATCGGTAGTAACAGCCCTGCTCAGAGGTTAGAACTATGGGTAGGAACGAAAAATTGCAATAAACCTGGAGAGAAAATGCCAAAAAACAACGGGAGCGAGCTAATTGGCAAACAGTCGTTCTGAGGGAGTCTTGGGGCGGTGCCAAAAAATAAATGAGATACATGCTTGCACTCTGATATGGTAGCAAAAAAAGCCATGCAATTTTGGGCTGTTCATGCAGAAACATCATGGGCCAGATGCTTGCTGTGCTGAGTTCATACTCCGCAGCGTGGCCAACGGGAGCTGCTGGCCCTGCCACCATTCTCAGTTTATTAGCCCGCATTCACAGGGTCAGATGGCTTGCCATACTTAGGATCAAGGAATAAATCATCCGTTCAGTTAGCTATGGATCTTGGGAGGGTTCATATGGTCACAGGATTGGGCCTTTGTTTGCCCTCAGTCTGGGCAGGAGCCACAGATTGTAACGTGCGACTTTCTCTTCACCTAGGACTGCTGGGAAATTAGACATTTCTTCTTGTTCACAAAGCAAGAAAGACCGGCTGTATGCAAAAGCCCGTGATGCATTTGCTAGCCAAACTGGAACCAGTGCTTACTACCCTTTAATTCAGCCATATGTAGGTAGGTATTTAAACTTTTCCCTTCTTTTATTCTAGTGCAGTTGATACAGGACTGGTCCTCCCCTGGCCCCTCCATAGATTGCCATAACGAGCAGAGAGAGGGGGAGCTTTTTAGACACACTATTGATGTTTATAAAAGACATGCAGTGACAACCCTGCTCCCTGCTTGGAAAATGCTACCACGTCTGTACGTTTATTAAAAGCCCTACCTATTTTTATTAAGGTGGTGCTCCAACAAAGGACCTGGAACGTTTAGCAGGATCTAATATTGCCATGGATATCGAGACATTTACTTCCTTAAAACCCAGCGAACTGCAGGTATGTTACATGCATTCATTGCGTGCTCCTTAAACTGCTGGCTCGTGCCTAGTAGACGACCCCAATTCCATTGCTAGCGATTCTACCAGCTGTCTTGGTACGGTCAGGATCTCTAGTGGAATGTCCATCAATGCAATGCTACAGTTACTACAGAGAACTTTTTCCTGAGTGTCTGGCTGGAGAGTCTTGCCCGCATGCTCAGGGTTCAGCTGATCGCCATATTTGGGGTCGGGAAGGAATTTTCCTCCAGGGTAGATTGGCAGAGGCCCTGGAGGTTTTTCGCCTTCCTCCGCGGCATGGGGCAGGGGTCGCTTGCTGGAGGATTCTCTGCAACTTGAAGTCTTTAAATCATGATTTGGGGACTTCAACAGCTGAGTCAAGGGAGAGAATAATTCCAGGAGTGGGTGGGTCAGCTTTTGTGGCCTGCATCATGCAGGAGGTCAGACTAGATGATCATAATGGTCCCTTCTGACCTTAAAGTCTATGAGAACAGTCTGGATCCACCGAGAAAGGGGGTTTGCACCACTGACGCACATATAATGCTTTACACGCTCACTGTCCTGATTAGCTGACGATCTCAATAGACAGGGAATGTAACTTCACAGGAAAGAGGCCGCGCAATTATGTTGCGCAAGTGTTAGCGTCAAGTCTATTGCCCAATCAGAACTGGATGGGAGGGATTTGGGATTCTGTATCTTTAATACAGATTTTTTAAATGTTATTATTTTGTCAGTAATCATATTAGAAAAATTAGCCTCTGGTAACACTGCCTGATTGTGAGGTTGAACTGTTTTCACACATGCATTACAGAACCTCAGTGTCCAGAATGTGAAAAATTTGCTTGGTGTAAACCTCCCTGATCTAAAACGAGCTGAAAATCATCCATCTGTGACCAGCTGGATCCAGAGGCACTATCAGTCGGAACTGGACAGCGTCTTGGGCATCGGTCTGCACGGGGGAATGTCAGAGCCAGTCTCAATGGCAACAGCTAGCATTGAGACTTCCGCTACCCCTGATACCAGCACCTCCCCACCTGCCACCACGTACAATGTCAAAACCCCCCACGACACCACCTCCCCACCTGCTATCATGGCCCCACTAGCTACCATCCACAATACCACCACCATCGACAACACCACCTCCCCACCTGCCACCACCTACAATGTCACCATCCCCCACGAAACCACCGCCCCACCTGCTATCATTGCCTCACTAGCTACCATCCACAATATCACTACTACACACAACACCACTTCCCCACCTGCTACCACCTACAATACCACCATCCCCCACAACACCACTTCCCCACATACTACCACCTACAATGACACCATCCCCCACAACACCACTTCCCTACCTGTTATGATCATCCCACTTGCTGCCATCTACAATACCACTACTACCCACAACGCCACCTCCCCACCTGCTACCACCTACCATGACACCACCACCCCCAACTCCACCTCCCCACCTGCTACCACCTCCAATGACACCACCACCCCCGACACCACTCCCCCACCTGCTACCACCTACAATGGCACCACCACCCCCAACACCCCCCCCCCCCCTGCTACCCCCCACAATGACCCCCCCCCCCCCCCCACCCACAATAACACCACCACCCCCAACACCCCCCCCCCCCCCCCCCCCGCTACGCTCATCCCACCCGCTCCCACCTACAATGCCACCCTCCCCAACAACGCCCCCTCCCCACCTGCTACCACCTACAATGACACCACCACCCCCAACACCACCTCCCCACCTGCTACCACCTACAATGACACCACCACCCCCACCTTCCTACTTGCTATCATCACCCCACTTGCTACCATCCACAATACCACTACTACCCACAACACCACTTCCCCACCTGCTACCACCTACAATGACACC